>CAJNDT010006224.1:0-210000 GCA_905221615.1 Symbiodinium sp. CCMP2592
ATCCTCAAAGCTATTTGGCTAAAAGACAAGCAGGCACAAGTTCTCTCCTCTTTTCTGGGTTGCTCGATATGCAGGGCAGCAAAGGCGCAGGCCCGGTGGCTGCCTGCAGGGTAGTGCCCGAGCAAGCCGGGACAGCTGTACCGCACCCCTCAATGAAAGGCACTCACTAGGCTGAAACACTCGCTGCTCTGTGTCAGCACGTCTTTCTCACATGTCCTGCTTCTACGATTCTTCCATGTGCCGTGCCTTGCATCCAGTGACCCGCAACTTCACAGCAAAGGTGGTGGCCTTTAACGCGTTGCAGAAGTAGGCAAAGTGCGCCTGGTTGTCAGCAACGTCCTGACACACAGGCACACGCCCTACATACCTGCACCTTTTATGCGTAAAGCTTGGAGTGATCACAGGCGAAGTTGTGAAGCAAGATGGCTCTGGCAATGTTGTTGCTCATTGCGGCCACGACGTGAGCCGCCTAGACATTTTTTTAGGGTGCCTACTAGCTCTGCACGTACATGGAGCAGGAATGCGTTTTCAGCGACTCGAGAAATACTCTAAACTGAAAGAGTGCATGATGCAGTCAGTCTTGGACAAAGCTGGAAGCAAAATGTGAGCCATGCACGCGCAAACACAACGAGCATCACCAACATCTTCAGTAGTAAGCGTCCAAACGAAGTGCTGCCACTACTCCAAGAGACTCTCTGCAGTTGTGCAGATCTAGACTCAACACCTTGTCTGCCATTGTTTCGTCTGTGGGTAAGAGGAAATCGAAAGGAAAAACAGTGCTGTCAGGGTTGTTGCCTTGCTCGACTGTCTAGATGCTGGAAGTCCAGCCGACAGTTTCAGCAACATCCGCTGTGCGACGGTTCGGCGGTCGGCTAGGACCATTTTCAAGCCTGTGAGGGCTTAGCCCTGAAGGCTTTTTGCTGGCTATGGACGTGACGGTGGCCACCAGGCGAGACTTCTCCGAAGTCGTCGGCTTGGTCACCGGTTACATTTACATATGTCGCCAGGGAACCATGGCGTTCTCTCTCTGGCTGTTCTTAAACAGCTCATAAGTTTTCGACCACTCGGGGTCCACTCACATCGAAACTGTCTCACTACGAACGTCGAAGCCGTCGTCGCCAAGGAGGCTAAACGCCTGGTGGGGTACTGGAAAGGTTTCACTAGAGACACAGCGCGGGGTGGCTCGATTACAAGAGCCCAGCTGCCTGGGGAACGAAGCCCCGGAAATCCTGGAGGTCGATCGAGGCGTTGTGCGAACTGAGCTCATGCATCTCGTTTTCGATCATGCCATCATCTGCTTCGTCTTTGCTCGCCGCTGCTGCCGCATCCTGGCGCGACAAATTCCGGCATGCAGAAGGAAAATCTCATCCCAACGAAATCGCACACCATTTCTTGAAGACTTGCTGCGAGCTTGCTGTTCAGAGCCTGTCCTTGTAGCGGTGCAGGCGCCCCGCAATCTCCGCAACTTGCCTCTGTTGAAGTCCTTCTGAAGCCAGCGGGGAGAACGGCAAGGCCAGCACGTTCAACAAGCCGCGGTAAACCTGATATAGGCTCTGCAATGAGCGAAGCTTTGGAAACAGAAACATATACGAGACTTGGCTACAACTACGGACACCCAGATCTGCAGCACACCGAGAGAGCGTTGAGCTGTGGATGGTTTCTGCTACAGTAATTCCAACTTAAAGAGAAGGAGCACTGAAGAGATTGCGAAGAGTTGTCTGGTCGCTGTCCATACTTCCAACATACTCCTCGGCCTCGGTGGCCATCTCCAAGCTTTCAATGCTTGGAAAGTCGAAGTGTGTGTCCGCAATCACTGACACCAGCTCCAAGCTCCGGCCGCTCTGCGAAGGGGAGTCGGCGCTGAGCAAGATCTTGGCAAAGGTCTGGTCGCGAAAAATTCCGCGAAAAAGCAATACGACCAAGTAGTACGCAAAGGGTTTCCTGGGCTGCAGCTGCTGAAGAGCTGGGGCAATCTACCAATGGCTTCTGGCTATGCTTCTTGCACGTCGGCATGCGCTATTCTTGCTTCCGTGTCGCGATCGATTACTTTTGCTTCCATGTCGCGATCGACCCTCCCTACTTCCATGCCGATTCCGTGTTGACCTCCTCACCTCAACATCAACGATGCCAGACCTGGCTTCTTCTATTTGCGTACGTCTATGTGTCACACGCGCAAGTCACCGCAAGTCCCTGATTAGGAGGAGGCGCGCATGAGTGCATGAAGATGGCTGTGCGTTGCCTGACTGCATGGCAACTACACAAGTGCTACAGAAACCGCTCATGGTGGGCAGTTCCATCGAGGCGACCGTATCAAAATCCAGAAACATCGGAGGCAATTACAGCCAAGTTTCCAGCTCGACATTTGCCGTACGTTGTGAACCACTGCGCATTCCACATGCAGGTGAGCCATCAGCACGAGCGTAAAGACTTCACAAGCAGACAAACACTCTGCATCCGTCACGGAGCTTGTAACCAAAATCCGGGCTCTTGCAGGGATTGAAGGGAAGGCTTGTGAAGAGGAGGCGGACAGGATGTTGAGTTGCGTAGATCTGAGGGCAGGAGCCAGGCCACACAACCGCAGCATGTCGACAACAGCATTCTCGCGGCTGGTGACCTCAGCCCCAAAGCCCTCAAGAAACCCTCAGGCCCCAACGTTTCACACTCGAAAAACCCAGGGCCTCTCCCTTGCTCTCTGATGTTACCTGCTTTCGAATCGCTGGACCAAAGCGAGGCATCTCGAGAGGAATCAACTCATGCTGCAACCAATCATAGGCCGCATGCACGGCATCGATCTCCACGCCGTAGTTGGCAAGGATTTGCTTCTGTTGAGGCGTCCACAGAGTCGGAATCAGCTTCTGTGCTTCATCGGAGAGTGGCCGGAAGCCGTCGCAAACGAGCGGCACGGTGGTGATCTTGTTCATCCATGCCGTAGTGATTTCTCCTCCACACCAGACCTAGGCTAACTTTCGGAGCCCGCCTGTGCTTGCCAAACAACGGAAGCACGGAATGTGACAATTGCGTATTTGGATAGTCGAGCCGTAGCTAGCCAAGAAGCCCGGCGAAGCAACTCCGGCGTCAACACGACCACGACACTTTTCGTCGAAGTTCGAATGATGTCGAAAAGGAAATCTAGATTCTCCAACTGGTCGCAATCCAAGAACACACGAGTGGAAGTGTGCCGGGCAATTAAGATCTTCATGAGTCGGCACAAGCTTCCCGCACCACCTTTGTGATGACAGAGGAAAATACCGAAAAGGAGCCTTTTCTGGAAGTGCGTCATGGCTGCCCGTGCAAGTGCACCCAAGGCCACGACCAAGATTCCAAGCACAGGGATACAAAGCATCCAGCTGAGCACAGCAAGAGCGTCTTTATCGCTTGTCTGCAAGAGCGGAGCGGCTCCCAATAAAGTCACAAGAAGAAAGGAGGTCAGAAGGAAATCAACCAGATTCGCTCTTGCAGTGCGCCATGGACACAAGTGTGCCTGAATTGCTGTGCTTGCAAGCAAGACTGCACCCATAAGCGGAACCTGGAGCGATGGCACTCCGACGAGTATAACCTTGGCGAAAAGACTAGAGTTACTAGAAACCAGTCAGGAATAGTTCAATGGTTCAGAACACAAGGGAAGCCGCTTGTCCAAGCAACAGGCAGTAGGGCGACCAGGCCGTTGCGATAGAGAAGGACGAGGCCAAAGTAATAATTTGCTGGCTTGAAGCGGTGGAAGAGGAATCGGTGCTTGTTCACCATGCGAAGACCTCTCCCTGTAGCCACCCGCCGTGGATACATTATGATGGCGAAAGTGGCCCATGCCAACACAGCAGCAGGCTGCGATAGAAATCCTTAGCAGCCAACGCAGCTAACAAGCAACACTTCCGAGGCTGCACACCGCCGACTCAAAATAAGACCTCTAGCCACAATCCAAGTTTCCAACCACGGCCAACGCAACAAGCACAGAGTGCTCGTCGGATTCGTAGCAAACAATTCCAGGGTCGTTTGACATGGAAAGCCGACCGTCTGGATTTGGCACGCACTGAAAAGGCATAATTGTAGTGAGGGTGATGGACAGGAAAAATGCAAAGAAGAGCAGCCCACAATGGTTAAGGATGGTGTCCATTGGCTTGGGACGCCCACAGAGCTTTGACACCAGCCAGCTGCACAAGAGAACCTAAGCTGAGTTGCCTTGCGCAAAGAAATGAGCCCTCCTGCTTTGTCACAAAAAGGGAGAAAAATGCCGACTCCCTCGCCGCCGAGAAACGCCGCAGGCAGCTGGACAGGCGAGCAGCTGACTTGTGAAATGCAGAGCAGGAGTATCCGTCCCATAGAAGCACGTGATGCGTATGATGTGCAAATCAAAGGCAAAGACCTTTGAAAAGTCGATAAGAGTCTTTACAGGCTCTGGCCACTCCAACGCCAACTCGCGGATGGAACCCAAAGATTGAACTGCCATCACCAGCTGACCTGAGCTTCAGGCCACAATTTTGTGCTGCTGCTGGTGTGTGTGTGTGTGTGTTGTGTGTGTGTGTGTGTTGCAGCTGCGGCCGGCTCGACGACTGAGACCAGGACTCGTGACGGCAAAGGCTGTCAATGTGTTCAAGCCTGAGGGAGGGCACGGAGGGCATGTGAGCATTTGGCAGATCTGACGTTTAGGGGGTATCTTGGTGAGTGGATTCTGGAGAGGATGCCCACAACCGCAACAAACAAGGTGATGCTTCGGCCTAGCTGCTCACTTGGTTTGGCTCCAAGCTTGAAATACTGAGAAGGAAAAGCCCAGCAAGCACCACCATCAGGAAGAGGAGAGCGGGAAGGATGTCTACCTCGCCACAAGGCTCACACCCGCCTTCCGTTGGGAAATACTTCTCCTTGCAGTTGTTGCATGCCAGTCCTTCCCTGCCGGGCGCGCACATGCCAAGTGGCCCCTGGGGGCATTCTTTCTGATCTCGGCAACGGAGCACCGCAAAGTCGCACTGCTGAGCACCGGAAAACTCCGTCCAGAAGCCACCCCGTTGTTGAGGGATTTCCGAGCCAAATGGGCAGTCGAGTCCCTCAGGGCACGGCGTGCAGCCGCGACTTTGGCACATGAAGGAACCTTCGGGACAGAGGCATTCACTCTCCTCTATTGCCCCACTGTACTGTGTGATCTGGCCCTGCCCGCAGGGCATGCATCGGGTGCCCTGCACTGAGGGCATGTAGCTGCCAGGCTCACAGCGAGTGCATGCTTCCATGCCTTCTCTTGGTGCCTCGAAGCCTGGCTGGCACGGAGTGCATTCGACCGAGCCCACGTCACGGGCAGCGGTGCCAGTGGAACAGGGAAGGCAAGCCGTCATAGCTGTGCTGTTTGCGAAGGTTCCCCTTGGACATGCGAGGGAGGGGGCCTGAGGCCCCCCTTCGCAACTTTGACCCATTGGACATTCCTCGCATCGAGCCGAGGACAGGTCCTTGTAGAAGCCAGGGTCACAGGAATAGAGCTCTGGCGGAGGCCGAGACGCTTGGGATCCATCCATCCACACCAGGCCATCAATGAAAGTGAAGTTTAAGGTCGAAGCGCTGAAGGACGCTGCGACTGCAGCCTCTATGGCATCTTGCCCTTGAGGAGTTTTCGTCGCTTTCATGTTCCAGAGCTGGTATGCGGAGAGGCGGTCACCGTTCTCGTCGAAACTCACCTGTCAAGACGCGCCGACAAAAGCCCCCAGCTTCCAAGTCACTCTAGTCACTCTTTAAGTCTTATCTAGTCTTAGAAGCTCCTCTTTTTGTTGCCCCCTTCTTCGGCACCGCCGGGCCCGGGCCTCACCGGAGACTCCGGTGAAGCTCGTCCTGCGCATCTCCCGTAAGAGGACTTGGCCCCGAATGGCATCGGCTGGAACTCCGGCATGCAAGAGCCGGTTGATGGCGATGATGAAGGCGTAGACTCCGTCGAAGGCAAAAGCTGCATAAGCTGAAAGGTCCGACAGATCCGAGAGCACCCTCTCGACAGATCCATTTGCCAACGGCTCTCTCATCTTGTCCAACCTTATCTTGCAAAGCTTAAACGCAAGCAGACGGGAGCTTGGTCTGTGCAGCAAACAATACCAGAGAACATCAAAATCGGCCAGCGGGCGCCAACTGGCTAGAGACGTTCAGGAAGAGGTTCCTCTTACTGTGTTGCGACTTCATTATCCGACGCCAGAAAAGTTAAATGACGTCTTTTTTGGACCCTGCCGAGGAACCTGTATGTCGCCTGGCTCTCTGCGCCTAGAATATCCTCCGGTTCCAGCATGTCCCAGAGGCGCTTGAAGTCAGGAAATCCTTCGCCTCGTCCATCCGACAAGAAAAACATAAAGCCAACAGGCAGAAGTCGAGTGATCCTGGATGATGCCATCGTGTCTGCCCCGAGGATCTGCCAGTTCGCGCTCAACATACCTTCCTCCCCGAGGATGGGAATGACTCCTAAGGCCATGGTTTGGGTGAGCATCAAGATGATGAAGCGGGAGCCCATGCGCCGAGCTATTCGCACCACCCTCCGGGCCTCCTGCTCTTCAAAGAGGTCTTTGAGGCCTTGGCCCTGCACTCGGTCTTTTTCATCATCGGCCTGTGCCAGCTCTGTCAGGAAGGTGTAAAGACCCTGGCCGTAGCTCTCCGTGGTGTAGAGGCAAGTCGCCAGCACTACCTGAAACTGCAAAATCCATCTCCAGATGGCCAGAGCCTGGATGTTGTCAGGTGGGGCGGTTCGCAAGAAGTAGGGGTAGGAGTCCTTGTTGGACAAAGCAAAGCTCGTCGCAGAGAAGGACACCTGAGGTACTTGCTGAACCGCAGCCATCGTGGCGATTGGCATGCTGACCGAAGATAAGCTCGCGCCGATGAGTCCGCTAACAGGTTGCTCACCGTCCAGGCCCAACATCATGTCCAAGGCTGTGGCCACACCTATGTCTTGCCTGGCATGTGTTGTCCCGATGCGAAGCCGTATGTTCTTTGAGTCGGGATGCACTCCGGGGAAGGGAACTTCAAGAATCGGCGGGCCAAAGCGAGATGCGACAGAGGCATTCCAATTCTTCTGGAAATCCAAATGAGCGGCGACGATTGCCACCAGCAGGTCAGGCTCGTAGGCCGTCCAGGCGCCCAAAGCTCCCAAAGACAACTCAGATCTACAGAGTCGCGGACTGAGTGCGCTGAGCGCACAAAGGGCAAGAGCGCAAACTCGAGACATCACCTCCCAAGGCACAGGCAAAACAACTGCATCGCGATCTATGCCGACCCCGGGCTTGTAAGCCGACGCTGTCCCGGAAGAGAAAGGGGACACTCTTAGTTAGTCTCCTAGTCTTTCTGAAATTGAAACACGGCAGCTCTGGCTCGGACCCTCAGACCCGACTCCCACAGCGACCCCGCCCCCGCGCCTGCTGCCGGAAGACATCGGGGGCTCGAGCTCCAGCTGGTGTAAGGCTACGTCACTTAGGTCACCACAAGTGTCACTAGGTCACTTCACTCGCGGTGAGCTTGCGATTCTGCAGAAAGTTCTTGTGCGTGGAACAGCGTTGAATCGAAACCGAGCTGACTCGTGCTGTGGAATTCGGCACGGGACTCTCAAGGCTCCAGTCTCTTGTCGGAACCGATCCTCGGACCACCCGAAGCTGCCGTTTTTCCCTTGACCTAGCTTTGCTCGCTCTCGAGGACTAAAACTCTGGCCATGACGTGCCAGCCATGACGTGCCGTGAAGCCTTGACTTCGTCAAGTGCCCACGCAAAGTGCAGCGGCTGAGCAATGGAAGCCTGATGGCATGTGACGAGTGCTCCATCTTCGTGCAGCTACTTTTGGTGGACTGTCGCGTCCGTTGCTCAGCGATGGCAAACTCTACGAATGATCTGCCCGTTTCTCGGGATTAAATGGACAATGAGTCGCTTCTCAGCATCAAGTCCACATGCAATTCCTCGGTGACGACATCGGGGTTTTCTCCAGGTTCCCCTGGTTCCCCTGCATCCCAAGCAAGCGTGTCGGAGTTCTTCGCGCCCATTTCCACTTCGGCAGCCAGTCGCGCATCATCTGCCTCGTCGAGACTGGCCGCCTTGGCCGGCTCCTGCCAAACACCACGGACATTCAACAGCTCCTCCCCATGTGGGACAGCCGGAATAAATTCACTCTAGTGCTAGGCGGCTAGTCCGGGGGCAAGGCCCTTGGTGGGATGTCCTCGTACCTATGCATGCGGTGAGCAACCTCTGCGACTTGCTTGTGCTGAAGGCCCTCGGAGGCCAAAGGCGAGAACGGCAAAGCCAAGACGGTGAGCAGCTCGCGCTGTGCCTCGACAACCCAAGCAACGAGGCGGTTTGATTATTCTTCTGGTCCTGGTTTTCTGGCATTGATGGCAAGGCCTATATGGATGGTTGGGCAGGGCAATGCTGATGTGTGCTGCCGAGAGAACTTCAGCCAGCTGCTGGGAAGGGCTGGAAGTCTCGTCGGTGAGGGTCCTTCGAACGGTTTTCAAATCGCCGGAGCCGTCGACGGAGTCCTCGAGCGATGGGAAGTCAAAGTGCGAGTCCGCCAGCACCGTGACGAGCTCCAAGCGGCGCCCTGGAGCCGCGAAAGCTGCCGTCAAGATCCGCTGGAAGCCAGCATCCCGGAAAATGCCGCGAAAGAGCAAGACAACCAGGTAATATGCATAGGGCTTCCTGAGGTTCTACGTCCATCGCTTCTTTTTGAAGCGACGTGTAGGCTTTTGGGTTTTTCTACACTGCTACTGTTTTACTGCCGCCTGCCGCTCCGGGCCCCCCCAAACCCAAACTGCGAAAGTAGGGCTCTTTGGCCCAGGCTCCAATGAATCATCTGCCGGGAGCCGTGGACGACCGCACACTCCACTTGCAAATAGGCCTGCTCTCAACTCAGCGCCGAGAAGTCGGCATGTCATGTGCGGCGTTAGCAACACTAGAACTAGAAGTAGCATCAGCATCATGCAGCACGGCACACCCTCTCTCCTGCAGCATTATCTGGAAGACTTCGCATGCAGAGAGGCATTCGGCATCAGCCACAGAGCTGGTGATGAGAATTCGAGCCCTCGCGGCATCTCTATTCTGTAGGACAGGCGTGGAGGTGATTCGACGCAACCTGGCCGATGGCATTTGCAAGCCATACAAACCGCAGCGCGCCAGCATCTCCAAAACCGCTTCCTCTCGTCTGCTCACCTCGGTCGAACCGAAGCGCCGAAGCACCAGGCACTGACATGCTGACAAATGCAACCTCGCTGGGGTATGCTTGTGTGCTGTATCCTTGGATGCTCTCCCCAGTTATCGCCTCCTATGAAAGTAGGACTTCCCTGGTTTCCAGATGGCGGGGTTCCGGCGCTGTTGACGCAGCCTCGGAAGCGTTGCGCTAACCCTTCCTGCATCCGAGCTTGCATGCAATGCCTCCGACAACAACGTTTGCTCTTGGCTTCTGCAGTCTGATGCTGGGTCGTCCGATCCTTTCAGTTTTATCTCAACCAGCCGTCATCACCACAACCCACTACCAGTAAGAGAGATGCTTCATACCGGAGTGCCTACCAAATCTCCGTCGTGTGCATACATATGATGGCGACAGTGCCTCTGCTTAACCGACAACAGCACAGACCCCAAGCTGAGCGGTGCACTGGCCCAAATCGAGGCATCTGAATGCTCATTAAGTCGTTCTGTAACCAGGCATACGCCGCATGCACTTCTTCAATCTCCACGCCGTAGTTGGCAAGGATTTGCTTCTGTTGAGGCGTCCACAGAGTTGGAATCAGCTTCTGTGCTTCATCTGAAAGCGGCAGGAAGCCGTCACACACGAGCGGCACGGTGGTGATCTTATTCTTCCATGCAGTTGTGATTTCTCCACCACACCAAACCTTCGCAGACGCTTGTAGCCCACTTCAACATGAAACTTCGAACATACCCTCGCAGTCCCAAGAATCAAGCCGTGATTTGCCAAGACACCCTGCGCAGCAATTCAGGTGTAAGCACCGCCGCCACACTGTTCGTTGACGTCCGAATGATGTCGAAGAGGAAATCTAAATTCTCCAACTGGTCGCAATCCAAAAACACACGAGTCGAAGTGTGTCTGGCAATAATGAGCTTCATGAGTCGGCATAAGCTGCCTGCGCCGCCCTTGTGGTGACACAAGAAAACCCCATACTGAGCGGCTGGGTAAAAGTGGCGGAGCGCCATCCTGGAAAGACCGGCCAATCCAACAAGCAGCAAACCAAAGATTGGGATGCAAAGGAGCCACCCCAGGACCTGAGAGGAATTCTGGAAGTTGATGCTCAGCAAAGGCGCAGCCCCCAGCAAGATCACCAGCAAGAGCACCGTCAGCAGCATGTCAACGACCTTAAGCATTCCAAAGGCTGCTGCCCGAGGGCCAGAACCAAGAACCTACAAGCACAATCAAAGCGCGATGTATCACGACACTGCACGAGGCCCAAGTTCCTACCCCAAGTTCAGCTAAGGCCTCCGGGCGTAGGCCGTAGGCCCAGTCTCTACAAGACTCTCAAGACCAACTCTCCGCGAGTCAAATATTGTGTGCAACGAGTGAAGGGGCGTCATTACAGAGCGACTCGCCGGGCGCGGTGCGGGTTTCAATAGGTCAAGGAAACTTAGATTTATTCCTCGTTTTTCATGGGGGGTTCGGGGTTCATGAGAGTAACGAATCGGGTCCGCACATTGGCTTGCACCGTGCGCCAGGGGTAGGTCCTCACTTGCAGTGCGAGGCTGGCGAGAAGGATGGTCCCCATCGCTGGCACCTGCAGCTCCACAATACCAACAGAAATCACAGGGAGAATTGCGACAATTCCGTTCCGGTACAATAAGACCAAGCCAAAGTAGAAGCTCTCGGGCTTGAAGCGATGGAAAAGGAAGCGATGTCGGTGCACTTGCCGTAAGCCGCTCCCACTGGCTACGCGCGATGGATAGCTGAACGTGGCGTGGGACGTCCATGCTAAAATCACGGCTGGCTGTGTGAGAATGCCTGCCACCGCCAAGGCCACCAGCACCGCATGCTCTTCGGACTCATAGCATATGATGCCTGGGTCTGAAACCATCGAAGTGCTTCCGTCCGGATTCCGAGCGCATCGAAAAGGAATCAAGCTTGTCAATGCGATGGAGAGGAAAAACGCGAAGAAAAGCAACCCGCACATGTTCACGACGCCTCAGCTCCGACAAGATTGAAGACATGGAACTCTGGCCCTTGTACTGTGGACCGTGCTACATTCGGCAAAGATCACAGGGTGTTCGTTCGGAGCAAGGTGCTATCCAACGGTCGGTGACGGCCGCATAACTTCATTCCCAGCCAGGTCCCAAGAAGCAGGGCACATCCGAAAGGACATACCAGGATTTTACTCAAGAACTTCAGTGAAGGACTGTCAGTACCAAGGAAGCATGAGATTCTGATGATGTCGAAATCGAAAGTTAGAAGTCTTGTTAACTCCACAATGGTCTTGGCTGGTTCTTGCCACGCGATGGCCAGCTTCCGGATGGATCCCAAAGCCTGAATGGAAATAATGATCTGACTGAAAATCGCAGCTGCCGTGAGAACATTGAGACCTTAGACTCTTAGTGACTCGACTCGACTCGGAGTTGTCTGTCTAAACCTAAACCAAACAGTAGAAGAGGAAGTTCTCTTTCTTCGCCAGGGGGCTTTGTTGATTTGGGTCCACATGCGTGCAAACGAGAACAAGCAACAGACTCAACGCCAGCAGCAGAACCAAGATTGTAGGTAGCACATCTGCATCTGCACATGCTTGACACGTCCCATCGTCACCAGGAAAGTGGTTCTCGTTGCAGTTGTTGCATGCAAGTCCTTCCCTGCCGGATGCACACACGCCCAGCGGCCCCGGCGGGCATTCTGCTTGATCTCGGCAGCGGAGGACACTGAAGTCGCACTGCAAAGGCCCAGAACTGGACTCCGTCCAGAAGCCACCTGCTTGATGGGGCATCCCCAAGCCAGTGGGGCAGTAGAGTCCCTCCGGACACGGAATGCATCCACGACCCTCGCACATGAATAAGCCCTCAGGGCAAACGCATTCCGACGCAGCCTCGGCCCCGTTATAAAGTGTGGTCTGGTTCTGTCCGCAGGGCACGCATCGGGTGCCCTGTACAGAAGGCATGTAGCTGCCCAGCTCACAGCGTGTGCAGGCCTCCATGCCTTGCCTCGGAGCTTCGTAGCCTGGCGGGCACGGAGTGCACTCGACCGAGCCAACTTCACGAGCAGCAAACCCCTCGAGACACGGCAGGCAAGCTGTCATTCCAGTCTCGTTTGTGAAAGTTCCTTTCGGACAGGCCCGAAACTGGGCATCAACTCCACCCGGACACATCGTACCTCTGGGGCAGGGTCGGCATTGACGGGACAGCTCCTCCTTGAAAAACCCATCATCACAAGCTAGCAAGTCTTCCGGTGGATTAGCACCTGAAAGACCATTCATCCAGACTAGCCCGCTTCGACTCCGAAAAGAGAACTCCAGCGCAGAAGTACTGAAGACGGCCACAGAGGATGCCACAGGCGCGAGTGCGTCCCCCTGCATGTTCAGAAGCTCGTATGATGCTAGACGATCTCCGTTGGAGTCAAAGCGCACGTCACCTGAAACACCACTGAAGTTCACGTCTCTCACCTCCTGGAGAAGCGCTTGGCCTCTCACAGCATGCTCTGCAACCCCCCTGAGGAGCATCTGGTTGATGGCAATGATGAAGGAATAAGCAGCATCAAAAGCAAAAGCATGGTATGATTGCACGGCGGCGGACAGGGTCGCATTGGAGACTTCCGCCAAAGAGGTCCTCATCCTGCCAAGTCCGTACCTCTCAGAGTGCACAAGGGGCTTTCGGCGGGGATTTTAGGGGCGCGGGATTTTCGTCGGTGCCTGGCCTGGCTTGGGCGTCGGATCCCAGAAGGTCATTATAATCCAGTAATGACCAGAGATCTCTGAATTCGGAGAACTTGGAGCCTTGGCCCTGAGCGACCACCATCTGAAAGCCCAGGGGCAAATAGGCGTGCGCAGTAGGCCATGCCAGGGTATCTGAGCCGATTGCTTGCCAATCTGAGCCCAGAAGCCCCGCCTGTGCCATTACAGGCAGAAGTCGTGGAACCATGCTGAACTCGATCAAGAGCACCAGGAAGTGCGAGCCTAGGTTCTTCGTCTGCTCCAAAGAACTTCGAGCCTCCTCTTCTCGGAAGGCATCCGGGGGCATGTAGCGTACAGCCTGACCTACCAGCCGTAGCCTGCCCGAAGCACTTTGAGCTTGTGCTCCGAGAGCTTTGAAGAGCGATTGGCCGTAAGCCTCTTCGGTATATAAACAGATTGCAAGCGGCACATCGAACTCCAGGATCCAGTTCCAAAGCACAATCGCTTGAACAGTGTCTGGAGGGACGGTTCGGAGGAAGTAGGGATATGCGTCTTTGTTGGACAGGAGGGGGCTAGTTGCTGAGAAAGAGATCTGTGGAATCTGCTGCACGGCCGCCGTTGTTGCCATGGGCAAGGCGACGGATGAGATGGCAGGGCCGATCAACCCGACGATGGGCTCTGAACCATCCAAGCCGAGGACCATGTCAAGAGCTGTCGCGAGTCCAACGTCGGCTTTTCCCTCTGTAGCACCGAATCGGAAGGAGACGTTGGCCATTTGGGGATGGATCTCTGTTATGGGAACAATCGGATCCCCGAGCCTCGCCCGCAAGCTCGAGTCGAAGTTCTTTCGGAAGTCCAGATCTGCACACATCGCCGCTAAGAGGAGATCGCCCAGTTCCACCCAAGGGCCCAAAACTCCTAGCACGAGGCCGTTGCATCCCAGAAAGAAGCAGTGCAGGAGCAGCGCAGCAAGGCTCCAGGCCATTGTGGCTTCTCAAACACTTGCTCGGAGGGAGCGGTCTAACGATTGTGGATGACTGGGTGCTTTTGCTTCGAACGATGAAGTTGATGCACTCTCCTCTGTCAATCTGTACGAAAGGGCGAGCCGCGACTTAGTCGAGCTCTTGAGCAGGCGGCAGAAGGAAGAAACCAGTGTCGCTTCGTGTCGCTTCCCCTAGTCAATACAGCAAGCACGGCCGGAGGACTTGGGCTGCCGTGCTGTAGGGGAGGCTATTGTGGGAAGCCCAGGTGCTCGAGCAGCGCATTTCGCCCTGTTAAAGGAGCCATCCTCAGGGGGTGAGTTGAGTGCAGGAAGGTCAAGGTTGTCTCTTTCAGTTTCGAGTCTCGAGAGAGATGTAGAGGAATGTGGTCTGCAGTCTGCAGCGAATCTTTTTTTGCACTCTGCAGAGCTTGCAGAGCACCTTCTGCCACTGGCGCGGCATCGCCCAAAGCTCTCAGGATGGTTTAGCTGCGCCGCGCTGCGCCTTCGTCCTCGGAGCTGTCAGAGTCAGGCAATGCCTCGGAGGGAAGCTTCACATGGCGAGGACGTCGGCGTTTCGTAAACGTGCTACGATACGTCGATACTTGGGGAATCTCCCGTGCAGTTGGGCAGAGCTTACTTCTGCTCAGGCACGGCCACAGCAGCCGCTTCCAGCTCGGACACGTAGTGCTGCTGGCGCACAGAGTCCTCCGAAGCAAACGCAGTACTTGGCTCTCCGTCCATATCCGCCCCTCCTCTCGACGGAGCTCGCTGTCCAGTCGACCTCTGCCGGACTTGAGCAGTCGAGGCCAAAACTGACTGGTGCTCACATGTGCCATCTGGCTGAAGAGGTCTTCGGCTTGTGCGGTGGCGCCGCCATTGATTGCCTTGCCAAACGGTCTTGGACATTGAAGCAGCCCAAGTTCGGACCGACAGAAGCGAGCCTCGCAAAGCTGTTCTGTCAAGACTTCGGCGGAAGGCCTCCCCGGCAAGGATCTGAGATACTTTCATGAAGCTTCAGCACAAGGTCTTTCAGGTGGCAGCGAGAAGAGACGGGACTGGACTGTTCTATAGACTGACATATTCTCTACGGTATGGCCTTAATCGCGGCTACCTCGCTTCCTCACTACGTGTAAATCAAGGATCTGGATCTCTGGATCTCCGACCAAACCAAGGAAGGAGCCAATTACATCGGAGCCCTGCCTCTGAGTCTCAGCGTCATCTTTGCGCTCGCTATCGCCGCTCCTCTTGCCCTTCCCCTGCGGGCACGGGGCACGGGGCATGGGGCATGTGTGCGCACTGCCCCGTGAAAGAAGGGACAGAGAAAAGGCAGGGAGCGCGAGCGCCGCCTTGGACTTGGCCTTTGCATCCGCTGCCATGGCCGCAAGGCTTGCGCGCGGCCGGCTTTGGTACGCGCTGTCGGGCCTGTCGGACAATCGGCCCCTGGACGACGGAGATCGGTGCGCGTGTTTCGGAGATGTCGAACGATGGAACAGGAATCCACCCTGTTCGGTGATGCCTCCTGAGCTTGCAGCTCCAAGTCTTCAGGCTGAGCTTTGATCTTCCAAGTGCCGTCTCTAGAGCCGAATCTGGGCCCGGCAGGCTGAAAGTGGGGTGAGGAAGCGAGGTCTCTGACTTGAAGACTCGATGCGGCTGCTTTTTTTACAGCTGCTTCACCTCGATGTCAACAGACAGCTCGGCATTGGCAGGGAGAACCTCTGACATGATTGGGGGCGCGAGAGCATCCGCATCTCCCGTCTCTCTCTGTCTGCATTTTGGGGCACCCGCCCGCCTCGCCCCCATCACGGAACCCAAGACGGCCAGGCACCAGCACGCGTCGCCGCTGGCCAGCGCCTCGAGACTTCCATCCACGGCCCACGGCCCACGGCCACGGTCTGCTCTGGGCCCTCTGGGCCCTCGTGCGCATGCCAAGCATGGCCGGCGCCCAGGGAGCCAGGACTTCCTCAAGGTTCACGTGTCCATCCACCTGGGAGGCGACTGCGCGAAGAAAGCAGCGCGACTGCTCGTCTTGGAGAGTCTCGCGGTTTTGCGGTGTGGCGATCCGCTGTCGAGGCCAGGGCCCAGCCGTCCTTCAGCTCGGCCGCACCAAGCACGAAGCGCCTCCGACTCGGGCACGGCAGCACAGCAGCAAGAGCCGACAGCAAGAAGAAGTCTCTTGTCACTTCTGAGCTTGACGTTTTTCGTCGCTGGGGTGCCGACACCTGCCCTCTTTCAACGACCTGCTTCTGGCAGCTCCGCGATGCTGTGCCTGAAAACAGTTTTGAGCCTTGGGCTTGCTTCCCTTGCTGGAGATGTCGAAGCGGATCTCGACCTGGGAAGCTGCGTGATGTCATGGCTCAGGATCTTCGAAGAAGGACTTCCGCTAAGAAATTTCAACTACTCAAGCACTGTGCACATCTGTGCACTGTACCTTGGGGTGGGGGTGTCGTCCTCGGGACGGTAGCAGCACAACCCCACTACACTTGATCTGTCCAACTCCTGACCAGCACAGCAGCTCAACGTCACCCTGGGCAAGATCCCTCCGTGGCGAAAGTGGGTGTTTGGGCCAGCTTTGGATATTTCGAGGCCCGCGCCTCGCGGCCAAGAGTGGTCTGAGCAACAACAGTCTCAACAGACTGTAGGACAGAAGGCGGGAGTGCACTCCCGACCTGCTCGGCACCAGAAGCCACACCTCCTGGATGATTCAGCTCTGCCACCCTCTGCCAGTAGAGCTCCCCTTTCCTACTAGTGATGCCTAAACTTCAGCCAGAGCTCTTCGCAGCTAATGTCGCTGTGCGCCCCACGGGTTTTGCTGAGATGCTTTCAGGTTGTCACAGTTGGGAGAGTCCCTAAACAAGGCTTCGATTCTGCAACCTCGCATGTGGGTGACAGCCTTTCCATCGCTGGATCTGAGCTACACCCCTATCTGGCCTCTCAGGCCACTTTCTGGAGAGCATGCAATTTGCCCGAATTGGCGTGCCCTTGACATTTTCCTTTTGTTGCTGATCGTGGTGTGCTCCTGGGTCGTCGTTGTCGTGGCGTGTTGTTGCGTTCTTGCTGTTGTAGTTGCGGTGTGTGAAGTGTCGCCGTCGTAGCAGTAGCAGTATCTGTAGCAGTTGCAGTAGCCGAAGCTGGTAGCAGTAATGGCAGCAGCAGTAGTCGTCGCAATCGCACTAGCACTAGCTCTAGCAGCAGCACTGGTAGTCGTGGTGGTGGCAGTAGTAGAAGAAGAAGTAGTAGTAGTAGTAGCAGTAGTTGCTGTTGGTGTTTTGGCTGGTGCTGTTGGTGGTGGTGCTGCGGCAAATGGCTTGTCGGAAACAAGGTGGAGAATCAGAATCTATCGCTCTCCTTTGGGTGGGAGCTCTTCGTAGCACAACCCACCAGCCAGCTGTGTCAGAGCCTCGGATTCGGAGAGCAATGCTTGGCAAAGATGCGATGCCGGGCCAAGCTCTGCACGCCGCGAACTGGCCGATCGCGAGCCTTTGGGGAGATCGACACCTCCGAAAGACGCAAAGACAACAGAAACCCCGGGCCGGGGAGAGCATAGTGACATAGTGCGTTCGGCATGCGAGGGCCGAGCCGCCGTCGCCGCTGCCGCTGGCTTCAGCGGATTGTAACCTCAACGGCTTCGGAGAAAATTGTGTTGGGGTTTTGGGCTCACTGCAACTGGGTCGCCACGGCGGAGAGGTGCCGGCGCCGGAGACGCAGCCGCCTTGGGCATGGCATCGGGCGCCTCGGCCCTGATCTCCTGTGCCAGAGCCAGAAACCGAAAGGAGCGGCAGAAACGAGGGCTTTGCTTTGAGTGCGATCTTCCGCCCGCCGCCGGCACCGGCGGCGCTTTCTTGCGGCCTCAGGGCTGGCCCTGGCCGCCGCTGCCGCCGCTGCTGGCGTTGCTGGCGCGGCTGCTGTTGCTTGCGAGCGCTCGGCATGAAGCCTCGGTCTGGAGTCGAAAGCTCCCTTCGCCCCGGTCTAGCTCCCGACCTGCTCTCGCTGCCTGTCTTGCAGCGGACCTGAGAGAAAGAACTGCGACTTTCTGCTGTCTGGGCAAATTCTCAGCTCAGGACTCCAAGTGTGATCGGCATGTCCTGCCTGGGGATGTGCGAACCATCACGAAACGATACGAACGATACCAAACAAGACCCTAGGCTTAATTAATGGTATCAAACGGTTCAAGCGGAATGGGAAAAGCAGAAAACACGAGCCAAATGGCGCAGATGGCCGGGAACGGGGCATGCGGCATGCAGAACCCTGTATCGCAGTGCTGAGATCCATGGTGACACACTCTCGGTGCAGTCGGTGCAGCCGATACATACAGCACGAGCAAAGCATTATACATCCCCCTTTTGCTTCAATTTGTGGTCTGCAATTCCAAAGATTCCAAACGTGCTTAAGCCGCCCCTACGCCGGCAAAACGTGGGCCCACCTGCAACACTGGCGACCGGAATTGAACCTTCTGCGAAAACACGCCAGGGAAGAACACTTTTGCGCGAGTACTACAACGATGCCAAAGGTCTGTTACCGTGTCAAGTGATGCCACAGCCCGGAGGCGGCCCTGCGGGCCAAAACAGCGGCAAAATGCACTTCCGGAAAAAGACAACGACCCAGCAGCGTTCTCCTTCTCCGAATCGCAACGACGGCCAATAGAGCAAGGGACTTGCAAGAGGGTTCTTCCACAGCAACGAGACGGAGACAGCTGCTCGAAGAAGCCTGAAAATGTCAGTCGATTTTACATACGCTTGAAGTCTTAAACCGCAAATGGCACATTCCGTGCTTCAGCCCCGAAGCTTTTGTGCACCGTCCGAGAGAGCGTCGTGCTTTATCAAGCCACGGACAAGGAGTCCAGGAACTGGGCTGAACGAAATCGAAGCCCGTCGGCCAACGAAATGTCGGGTGAATCTTGGTAGGAGGAAGCCCCCTGTCCAAAAATAAGCACAACACATGGTCGGCCTTGAGACAATTTGCATCTTCCGATTTCAGCAAGGAGAACCGCGCCGGGCCCACTGCTGACACTGTGTATGCATCGTCCAAAAGCTGCATTGACAACCCGCTTCAGTTACCGCCGTCATGACAGTTGATGTGTTGGCGTTGGCTGCCGACGAGGATTTTTTGAAAAACCAGCGAGGGTACATTACTGTATGTTGCACCAGCGAAGACAGCACACAGTTGAAACCAAATTAAAGCAAAACGGGCTTTTGGAGAAGGCGCGGCAAACGTCACAAATCCTCCTGTTACATTTCACATAACTTCTCATTCTGAAATTTGGGTAATTCCCTAAGAACAACAACAGGACGCCCCCACCCTTGCTGGGCAAGAAACGGCGACAAAGTCTCGAATGTCTGAATTGTCTCGCACTAGAAGAGAGGGCAAAAAATGTCACGACTTGGTCCGGCCAAGAGTGGCCAAAAAAGCCCAGTCCGCGGCTAAGCAGCCGCAGCTAAGCTGTACATGTGAGCACTCAACACTGCGACCAACCACAACTCACACGTGTGCGGTGTGCTGCGTGCAAGCGTGCCAAAGCAGGCACCCACGCTGCAGCCACGGTGCTTTACCACACGGAGCCACATCTGCAAGGCCAAGTCCTTCGCCGCTGCTATTCAAAGTTGCTGACGCGGTCGGTAGACATGCTTTCACATCGAGCAAGAGTGATTGTCTATGCTGTGGCCGACTGGCTGACACGGGCAACAGCTCAACCGTCTTCACCCTCAGTGCCGTCCAAACCAAATTCGCGCCGGCGCCGAATGAAGTCACAGGAGATGCAAGGAGGCGATTGCAGTTTGCCAACCTGACGGCAAGCGAGTGTTACAAAAGAGATGGGTGTCAGTCCACGGAAAGCCGAGCGGCACTGCCGGGCACATGCTCATTGCATGTGTTGAAGTGACAGCCCGGAGACATAATGCGCTTGGCCAGGCTTGCCAGGGAAATACCGTTGACTTCGACCTGAGAACTCGGAGACGCACCAGCTAAGAGCCGCCGAAAACCTAAGATTCGATCGATTTCGTCACCAACGGCCACCTCGGAATTACACAACAACTCTACCGCAGCAAACAGACACAAAATGCCTGAGTTTGCTGCATTCCCGACCTGTCAGCTTGGCTTCAGGTCTTGCCCTGGTTGCGAGCTCTGACTCTGACTGTCTGACTGGCCTGCGGGGCTGCAGCTGCAGCAAATTTGCTTGAAGAGAAGCATGCCTTTGGAACATCGGTCACAACCTGAGCGTGACGGCACATGGCACCGGAAATTGACAATTCTCTGCGGCGGGGCTAAGCGACCACTGCCGATGGACTTGAAGGACAGCGCTGTCCAGCCTGACATCAGACAAATGAGGGGATAAAGCACTTTCCTTTTGATCCGCAGCCTGCAGGCAGGCGCACCTGCCGGAGCGAGCCGTGTTGCCTCACATGTGCAGGCTATGTGCTAGCCTCAGCACAACAAGCGGTTATCGCAGATTTTCTTTGACCTGGGGTCGTCTCTCAAAGATACCCGGAAACAGGATAACTGCGAATCTTCTGTCGGAGGCAGATGTTTTTGGCCTAGAGCACAGGCACGGAGGAGGAGCAGTGGCACCAGCCAAGCACATGAAATCAAGGATCAGGCAGGGCCCCCAGTCGGCTCGTACTGCTGGTTGAGGTCGGTGCAGTGGTGACCCAGTGCTCGTGGTGCATGGAAAAACAAAGCACATGGCAGCTATGCTCTGCTCAAGCAGGCTGTCGGCAGTAGTGGAAAAAGGGTCTTAACCGGTTGCAAGCAGTCCCCCAGCCTTGGGGAGTCTTGGATACTCCTCCTCGTGCCTGTCTGTCATGGAGACCATCAGAAAAGACCCACTTCTTATGCTGCCAGACCTCTGCAGGGCGAGATGTAGCCCAAAACGTCAACAACCGTAGAGCTGGTCAGCACAGGTCCTAGGCACCAACGGCACTTCACAAGAAGACACCTCGATGACCCCAAAACTCATGCTCGATCGCCGGCCTGTGTTGAGGAGTTTCAACTGCCAGGCATAGCCGCGGGACAAACGCAAGGACAGGTTCCGTCCGCCTGCGTCTCAGTCTCAGCGATGCGAAGGCAAACCGGATGTTGTCAATTCTTCAATCACCATCAAATCAAGATTCGTCTCTGAACTTCGCGACAGGCCTTCTTCGACTAGGCAAGCAAAGTTGAAGGCACCACTGCCATGTCCTTCAGCATCAGCCAGGCGACTGCACGGACGCGACAAAGCAAAAGACTTCGGCGCCTGCATTGCCCTCAGGGCCCGCCACCGACACCTATCGCAGGAGACCACACGCGGTGCTAAAAGGAGATGCAGCTGCGCTGCTGACCCGGCTCGGGCTCGCGGGGGGCTCGGCCTGCAGTCTGGCGGCTCTGCCCTGACTGACGCAAGCCTGGAGAAAGGCGCAAATTCAAAGCAGAGCAACGGCACTTCTGCCTCCTGACATGTCATGTGCAGCAGGGCAGCAGGGCCGTGCAACACCGAAAGAATCTTCGAAAAGTACTGACCGAGCTCAGGGCCCTGGAGAGTTGAAGGAACTGTCCGGCAGGGACCTACAAGCTCAGGAAGCCTCGAAACCCATCTTCCCCCTGCCCCAACTGCGCCTCAACGGTATGAGCTGGGCGGCTGCTGTGAAGACGCACGGCCCAGAAGCGCCCACGCCGTGCGCACTTGAATAAACCTGAGTCTGACTAAATGAATTCAACAAACATAACATTATCAATATTATCATGTTATGGTTCGTGGTCATCCTAAAACCAATCATTCCGTGAAGTTGAAGTGTTTTTGTTTGCTCATTGTGTTTCCAATACTTTTTTTGCGATTTGAGCGTGTTTTTGACACTCAGACTCGGAGCCTGGCAAGGCCTGCAGTGGTCGGTACGGCGATTTGCATTGGCTAGCCTATTGAGCCGATTACCTCCACAGGTCAGCTGTCAGACAGAACTCTCGAAAAGACTTTGAGTTTGTATGAAATAACCAAGGCACCTGCAGAGGTTGAAGAGCATGTAGAACAAGCATTGTTTCTCCTGACGCAGGGGGAAGTGATAGTAAGTGGAATAGGGGATTGGGCAAGGCACTTAGACACACGAAGAGACGCTACGGATGTTCTCCGCAAGGTCTCGCATCTCGCGTGGATACTCGCGATGGCAGTCTTGCTCTTGGAACAAGAAAGCCAGCATAAACATCATTTCAAGGCAAACTCTTATCATCGGCTTCCCTGAGTGAAGCCATACATGAGGTCTATTTTTTCACATGAGCACCCAACGGCTTCTTTGGAAGTGAGAACCAACGCGGGGTTTGCTTGTCCTCTGAGGTGTGCTCGAATCAATCATGCCATCCACGGTCCTCTTGCGACTGCCCTCCTGCTTGATCTCTGGTTTTGTATGATGCGTGGGCTGCTCCCTCAACCTTCACGCTCAGACTGAAGAGCCAGGATGCGTTCATGCAGGATGCCCCAATCGATGATCTCCGCCTCACCTGGCAACTTCTTCTTCAACTCATCCCGCGCAGTCTGCAATGTGAGGTTCATTTGTACGACTTCATCTAGAGCCTGCACGGCACACATGTCCCTTCTTCAACCAACATCTCAGCCTGCTCCGACAACTCACGAAAGGATACCAAGACCTTTTCGTCAGTGCAGCCATTCTTCAACAGCTCATCCACAGTCACCAGTTACCTCACATTGGGCATCGTCGCACTAGCTGTAAGTGTCATTGATGTCATCGTTGATGACTTCTTTGAACATTGGGCGTAACTGCAATTGTCCTCAAGGATATAACAAACGGCTATGTTTGTAGCCATCCTACAGCCTAACATTTAGCAACCTACTTTTTGTTGTTGGCTTTAGTTGTTTTGTTGTCTTTGTGTATGCTTGTATGTCGAGTTAGTCATAAACAAACACAGAACAAGACAGAACGCCACAGAACCAGTGAGTCATAACCATCACGCGCTGCGCTGCTCTGTCGTGGCTCTTCTGCATCTGAACACTGCAACAGTGGCTTCCACTTCAGACTGACCTTCTCCCTTTTCTGAGGCGCCGATGCAAGGCCATGCTGCATGGCCATGTGTGCCCCTTGGATGATGGAACACTCCAAACTCGCCAGCTTCACTCCTTGCAGCGCCCAGCCGAATATGAAGTGCTGATGAAGCTCTCGCAGACTCTCGAAACATGGCCACTTCTTCATGTGTGCTGTGGTGTACGAAGTTGGCACAAACAACTGTTTCCGTGTGACTTGTCCTGATGAAATCAGGACATGCCACATGCCTGTCCTCGACGTACACGGACAGATTGCCTCCACAATATGCAAGAGACGCCGGCTCTGTGGTCTTGAGTTCGAGCTGCAACCATCGGTTCCCGTGCAAATCAGCGTTATCAGAGATGAGGTCGTGCGTTCCTGGACGTGGCGGCATCAAACAATCGCATCCCAGCGATCTGCTGATATGCGCGCATGGCAAGTCGTACCGTTGCTCCTGTATCGCGGACTCCTTCGCGGATAAGCTCTCCCTGTGCAAGCCAAAAGTCTTTCTGAAATCCCGACCTTTGAAAGCTCGAAGTGTCAACGATAAACCAAGTGGGTAGGAATCCTTCTGCCAGAAGCTGGAACTGTCGCCTCTTTGCCATTTCCTGGAACTTATGCTTGCGGATGTACTGCTGCACGATTTGGTTTGCATGGCTCCGTGCTACTCGACGTCAACTCTTCCACAGGTAGCAAGCCTGGCATCGTTATGCGGTTGCCTGCGCGGCGGTTTTCGGAGAGCCGCCACCCTTGAACCTCTGGCCTGAGATCCCTGGAATGAACGGCAAGGATGCAAGCAGGAAAAGAGCACTGTAAGGCTGCATCAAAAATCTGAGGAGGAGAATGCCTTCGCCCACGTCGTGTGCAACTCCGCCGCTTGGCCATGCAAAGTCCGAGCGCGCCGGGGCCCAAGAACTCTTTTCAGCGTTGCTACGATGTAAGATGCCCTTGCCTTTGCTTCGTGTCGGCAAAATGCTAGGATGCGGTAGGATGCAGGTTGGCTGAGTCGGCTTTGCACCATGGGGGTTGTTCTTGATCCAGAACAAGGGCGGCGCTGAGCCGGCAGACAAACGAAGCAGCCATGAGCAGCAAGCTTAAAGCAAGGATTTTCTCGCCGGCAAGCCAGATGTGCCAGTCTAGCTCGGGCTCAGAAGCGACAGGGCCTTCTGCGTCTGGAGGTCCGAGTGTGCTGGTGCTGGAGAACGCCGAAGCATGCCGAGGTGGTGAGCGCGGTAACCTCCGAGTCGGGCTGCAGGGCTTTCTTGCCTGGCTCCTGGTTTCTGCTGCCGTCCGCGTGGCTATTTGGAAGCCACGACTCAAGTCTTAAGGCACCGCTCGCGGACCAGGAACTGCCAGTCTCTTTGATCGTCGAGGGAGGCAAGGATCTGCTGAAAATCCGAAGGAAGCGGAGCAAAGGCACTAACGGTACCCTCCAGGCAGCGGATGGCCAAGCAGTGCAGCGGGAGACGTTGGCACCAGGCCGACGTGGGAGCACCGTACTTCACGTCCCCGACCAGAGGATGACCAAGGTGTGCCATGTGGCAGCGAATCTGATGCGTCCCTCGCCAGCTGCTAGCTGCTAGCCGCTACGCGAAAACAGGACATCAAGTTTTCACGACTTCTGCTATAAAGCTAACTTGAGGTGGGCTGCTTCCGGTCTTCGGGTACACGAGAAGCAGCGCGCAGCCTCGCAAGGCGAGGAGCTGCAAGGCTGCAAGCTGCACAGCCTCTTCGCTCGCTTCGCTCGCTTCGCTCGCTTCGCTCGCACCGCACCTCGTGGTCTCGAGTGCCAGAGCAGCTCGTAGGAGCTGGAGGCCTCCTGCCAGGCTGCCAGCAGACAGAACGGTAACCGCTTCCCGTGTCGGCAAGCCTTGGGCGCGCCTTGCCATGCTCCAGATCTACGAAGGCCTTGTAGCGGCTCTTTCCTCCGGCCTCTAGGAGCCCCAAGGGCGCGCAGACTTCACCTTCGGAAGGCGGCTCGCCCAGCACCAAAGCCACATAGCACTTCTTCACCTAGGAGAAGAGGAGACACAGAGACACGACACGTCTCGTTCTTCGAACTTTTTTCGCGCTCATCTCTGGCCTTCGCATTCGCGAACTGCTCCGTGAAGAGCTTCGCAGAGTCCGTCGAGGGAATCAGCAGGCAGCCGCTGGTCTCCTGTGGCGAGGAGCCCTTTAAAGGAGCCCTTTAAAGGAGCCCGAAAGGAGCGCGGCGCGCCTTGTCCAGGCGAGACACCAGTTGAGCAGCGGCTGAGCTGAGCTCCTGCGCAAAGCCTTGCGACGAAGCGCCCTTGAAAAAGGCTTGAGCGTGTTTTTGGCAGAGACATCGCTTCTTGACCGAGGGGCGGAGCGCATCCTCCGTACGAAGACCGCTGGGCTTATCCAAGATAAGGTACCTTACAGATACATGACTGCAGTCAACTGAGTGCAGAGATTCTTGTTTTTGGTCACCTGTGCAAACGTGTCGCCCAGGTCGCTGGCACAGCACTTCCGGCATCTTTGTGGGAAGCAAAGTGGGGTTCGGATCGCCGAGCTCCACGGTGCTGGCGTAGAGCTCCAGGCCTTTGCCTTCAAAAAGCCCGTCAACTCGGTCCCTCTTCCCTCTGAGCGACTTTGATGGCGGCCTGTGATGATGCAGGGCGCCCAGAAGGAGCCGTCCAAGGCGCCCACCAGGGCACCCCCAAGCTTCTCCTCACAGCTCTCCAGACCTTGGAGGTCGCCTCTCGTCGCGAGGAACCCGAAGGATTCCATGGGCAAGAGCCTCGTCGCCAGGAGCTGCCTCGGGCTCGGGCTGCTGTGCGTAATAAAATCCTCACATCACCAGAAAATCGGAGCCGGCTCATCCCTGGCCTCATGGGTTCAGCAGCAAGTAGGAGCCGGCGTTTTCTCATCCTCTCTGCCAGCAGAGAGGCGCCCTCCAGGGCAGGCCTCCACCGCGACGCCACGTTGATGTTGGTCATGAAATTCTCGTCCAAGAGCTTGAAGAGAGGGATTCCCACTGAAACCAGCAGAGGCGAACCCTTGCAACAGGCGGGTGGGCCATGTTTGTGTGTGCTTCAGGTATGCTGAAACCTCCCTCTGTGCCTTGCAGTTCAGATGGCTCTGGAGCAGCCGCAGGAGGCCAGAATTCACCAGATTCAGCTGTGTGAGCTTCGCCTTCGTATTGTACTCAGCTAGCAGTGGCTCCGGCACGTTCTGCAAGCCATAGAAATCCACCTAAGATAGCTCTTAGTCTTTCTTCGTTCAAGCAGCTTCGCATCCGCTAGAAGAATCCAAGTGGCAATCGACCGGACATCTGGGCTTTCCGGTGAGACGAGGACGTAGCAGTTGTTCTGGTTCCTGTCTGTAAGACGGAGGGAGCGTGCAAAGGGTGTGCTGACACGGTGCGATCTCTGTCCAGGCCTTGCTCTCCAAGGGATCTGTGAACCCAAGCTGGGCTGTCGCGGGATCTCCAAGGGAAAGGCCCGGTGGAGCGTCTTCGTGAAGACGGCCACGAAGAAGCCGGAGCCATCGATCTCATGTGGATTCCTGAGCTGCAAAAGATCTGTAAGGTGCAGGCGCTCTGGTTGGAAGAGGGTTGTAATCGGTCACAGCGCAAAGAGATGCCTTCCCAGACTCAAGCGGATGCATCTCTCGCCTGCCCTTTCGGAAAGCTCGGAAGGGAACATGCTTTGACATATCGGCCCCTTGGGCTTGCGCTCTGCGAGGGGAACTTCCTCCCAGCGTTCGTAGAAGCTCCCTCCTGCGGAACAAGGGGAAGGGGAGGAAGAACTGGGAAGCCCAGACAAGAAGCCAACAAAGCCCAAGCCTAAGGAAAAGTCCGAAGTCCCCAAAGCTCCGCGGCTCCACGAGGCTCCTTCGCCTGCTCCTCGGGGCACCCGCCAGGCCAGGAGGGCCTTCGCCACTCGGAGCCCCGCTGCCGCCGGTTCCGCCGCAGCATCGGAGACCTCCAAAGATCTCCAAAGGAAAGTTTCGACTTTCGGGGGGGGGGTTGCTCTTAGGAGCCGCTCGGCGGCTCAGCTGACGGACTCTTCGATTCGAGCTGCGAGTTCCACATCCTCGCCAAACCGGGCCAGTGCAGCAGAGATGACGGCCTATGTGCAGCTCCAGCTCTCCCAGAAACAGAAAGCGTGGAGGGAAGTTCAACCTCGCCTCGTTCTCCAGAGGGTTCAGGCTGCAGGTGGAGTAGACGAGGCGGCCGCCAGGCTTGAGAAGATGAAGCCCGCGGCACAGGATCTGAAGCTGCTTGCCGTGGAGAGTCATGGCAGACTCCTCGGCTCACTTTCTACTCTCGCAACCCCTTGTTTATGCAGAAGGATTCCAATTGCAAGTCCTACAGCAAACATTGGCCTCGGGTCGACTGACCAGGTCTTCCAACATTGCGGCCGCTTGCGCAGTGTGCCATCCCCGGAGCAGGGCACATCGCAAAGGACGCGATCGTACCTGAGCTCCCTACGCCTAGGTGCCCATGAACAGAGAGGTTTTCAGAGGTAGAGACAAAGCATAGCGGCATAGCATGGCGTAGCATGGCGTAGCATGGCATGGCAGCAGGTTACTTACCCTGTGGCGAAGGTGCAAGAGCTGCTCGGAAGGGCCGTGGAACTGTGCCGGGTACTTCGCGGCACTGCCGAGCACCACGGCGCAGCCAGGGTGCCGTGCCTTTTCTGCCACCGGGACTCAGAGAGAGAGAGAGAGAGAGAGAGAGAGGGGGACCCGCGCTGTGCGCCTTTCGCACCACGAGTGGCAACAGCTCGAAGCATCGCTCGGCATCTGCGTCATTTGCGATGATAACTCCGGCATCTTCCTCAAAACATCGTCGGCGGCCACTCCAAGTAAGAGCACCAAAGGTGCAGCTCAAACCGAACTGGTGTTTCAGTGGGGCGGTGCGGTTCGACAAATATTCATGGTGCCATCCCAAAGCGTGGCACCCGAAGCTCTCAAGTGTGCGAAAATTCTTGAGAAGCCATTTTTTGGTTTTGGCCCTTTCGTGTGAGGCGGTTCGCGCAACACCGTGCCGCGAGAGATCACGAGAGCGAGAACAGCAATAGTTGCGGCACTCGAAGCGTGACTCCCGCCTCTTTTTCGTTTTGTCTCTGCACGGCTTGGGGTCCGGTCCGTCCGGTCTCCCGCGTCTCTCCCTGACTTTTATTTGGAAGCTCTCAAGCCGGGGATCCGTGTTGGTCTCCGCCTCGCGCATCAGCTCGATGCACTCCAAAGTCTTGCTGCCTCTCCGCAAAACCGGCGAAGGGAACTGACAAGGTAAGCACCGTGTTGGGGCCGCCTGGTGCAGCACAGAGGTCGAGGACCAAGTCCCCGGGCTGGATCTGCTCAGCTCTGCTCTAGCGATTGGAAGACTTCCCCGCTGTGCTACAGTAGGCCTTCAGTAGCAATGGCGGCAACAAAGAGGCACTCTCCTGCAACACTCGAGGACTCGGAGGCTCGGCGCTCCGAGAGCTCCGGGGTGGCGCCTGGAAACGGAGGGAGTAGGCCTTGTTGAGGCTGGAACACTGCGTGCGCAAAGCGTCATCGTAGTCCTGCGAACTCAAAACGTGTCCGGTCTCCCCGCTGCGGTCTCCCGGCTGCACCTGGGCCTCGCATTGCCAGGCATGGCCCGGGAACCAGCTCAAAGGCATCCACCGCAAATCGCGGGCAAAGGCCTCATGCAAGTCCTGGGCGACGGCCGCGATGCGCAATGCAGCAATGCAGTGCAGCAGCGCAGCTCTGCAGTTCTGCAGTCCCACCCGTCCTTCCAGTACGGCTTCGTGCGGTTGATGCGGACCACCACCGGCATGGGTCGTCTCAGGGTCTCCAGAAACTCATGCCAGGAATCCTGCCGGCGAAAGCGGCGCACCATGCACACAGCACAGCAGAGCAGAGCAAAGCAGACGTGCTGCTGGCGTGGCGGCACGCCTCCGCCACGACCTGCTGCACCTTGTAGTACTCCTTCCCAGTTGCAGATACTTGTCCGGCAAAGAAGGGCAAAGGGCAATGGCAGGATCGGTCTGTAGAGTTAAGCGGCCAGTGCGGCTCAGGCGGCTCCTCGAAGGCCTGGCTGTACCCATCTCCGCCTGCCGGCGCCTGGCGGAGCTGAGACGGCTTTCAAAGGGTGTACGAAGGGGCCTTTGGGGCCTTTGGCCTCCTGGCGCAGCAGCCGGGAGCGCTGGGCCCCGTGGCGCCCAGACGAAGACGAGGCCGCGTAGGCCATGGCAGAGAGGAGAGCGACTACATGTGGTGGTCTCTGCTCTTCAGGGCCTCCTTGGCTGCGGCTCTGCGGCTCGAGACTCGAAACGGCGGGCTCTGCTGTGACTCTCACGCTCACGGCACACGCAACTTAGACTTCTCTCCACCGCCCCTCACAGCAAGTGCAATCCGCGGCCGGCTGCCCCAAAACCAAGCATATACGACAGCAATGTCAGAGTATGGCGAGTATCGCCCTTACGAGCTTCAGGACACAGAGCTTGGTTTCTTGGGGCAGGCCAAAAGATCCCCCTGCTTTTCTGGTGCGGCCATCAAAGGAGGCCGCCGGTAATGGGCTTGCCCTGCCAGGAATAGGACTCCCGCACACTGGCTCCCTGCTCCAAGGCCCAAGGACTCGCCTCAGCCTGGTCGCCGTCTTTGGACCTTTCAGCAAAGGGGCCAGCAGAAGTTCTCCACGCCGGGGGACCCTATGAATCCAAAAGTGTCCGCCAAGCGGCCACGTGGCGGTGGCACCTCAAAGCGATCCGCACCGGACATCCGCGCCGTCGCGAAATGGGGGGGGGCCTGGGGCCCGGGCCTGATGCCTGCGTTCCCGGCGTTCCCTGGCTCCCAGACCTCCAGGTGCCAGCGGACGGCCTCTCTTGGGAGAGATGCAACTTCTGTGCGCTCTCTGCAAGTCGGCGATTCTCACTTGCCTTAAGTCTAGCTTCAAGAAAAACCGATCCCATCATCACAGTCACGACCGGTAGACTTCCACCGCTTCTACCCTTGTATCCGTTTCACTTCGTTCCATTCACTATGATGTGGTGGAGGTGGCGGCCAGACTTTGAATACTTGTGCATCCATGTACTTTCAGGCTTCCTTCAGGTCGGCAGCTCGGACACCGGAAGATGTACCCTTCCAACCCGCATAAGAAATGACTAGATGGATTCAAGATGAAGGCTGCGAGTAGCAGTTGGATGCAACAGCTGTGATGCAGGGAATCAATCTTGCGGGCTCCGACGTGTTAAGCTCCCAGCTCCCGCCCCCCAAGTGGTGCAGGAACCTGCAGTGCTGCATCTCAAAACCGACCAAAACATATCCGCGTGCGCAGTGGGCCTGGTTCGACTGGCTGTTGACAGCACCTCCGGTTCTTCGTCGCTCATGAAGTGGCAGCCACTGGGAGAGCTTGAAGTCGATCGCCAATTTGGCATTTCGCACCCTGTCCTGACATGTTCACACACGGCTCGTACCATTCTGCAGCTCTAGACTCATTCTAGAACTAGAGTGCTCCTCTGGCCCGTAGATGTTGGCAATGCTATAGCCCGAGAACTTGTGCGTCTGGTCCAGGTTCACATTGACCCCGGCTGCGTGGTTGATCGCTGCCAAGGACTGCCCTCGTGAGCATCACTAGGACTTTCATGCTTTCATGCGCTTTCCAGAGTACCATTTTCAGGGCCTCCCGGGCCAAGTAGGAAATCCACGTACTTCTGCTCAACGACCTTGACATTGAAGACTCACTGTCACTAGGTCACTAGTAGTCACTAGGCTCTTAGGCTTTCACCCTCCAGCTTCCCAAGATTTCCCAAGTCTTCCGACCGGACTGGGGCTCGAACCACCACGCCCGTTGGAAGTCCTGGTGGCCCCGTCGGGATGGAAGCGCCTTTTTTGGCGGCTCGCTTGCCTCAGAAAGAGAGCGAAGAGCGAAAAGGATCCGATCCCTGCGACCTCTCGCACTTTCGTGGCCCTCGTGGCCTTGCTCCTCTGCCATCTTGGCTTCTTCCTTTGCCCGCTCGAGCATCTGATCCAAGTCAGGCGAGTCAAGTTCGCCCTCACTCCCAAACCGGCTGGCCTCGGGACGTGCTTGTGGGCAATCTTCACCGGAAGGCCCGAACATTTGGCCCTTGTAGCCTCGTGCGACTCGCATGCGGCGTAAGCCGAAAAAGGCCCGCTGAGGATCCCTGCCGGAGTCGTAGAGTGAGCCTTCGGCAGCGAATTCTGCTTGGATTTCTGCACGCTCACTGGTCTGTCTAGTCGTAGCACACCTTTCGACACTTCGCCGAAGTCTTTCGACTTCTCCCCCAAGACTTCCCTCACGTCTCATACCCATCGACCGAAACAGGCTCGGGTTGGAGGCTTGAAAACAAAACGACGTGGGCACCTATGTTGGCCCTTGCAAGGATAGTCATGCTCTGTGTGTGTGTGTGTGTGTGTGCGTGCCTCCAAGATTCTGATCCTGCAGCGGCTGTGCTAAACTCGACGACCCTCTGGCATGGGCCCCGCACGTGCTGGCAGCATGAAGCCTCCTGAAGGCACAGCCGCACAGCTGACAACGCAGCTCCCCTTCTGCCAGCTGCCAGCACTAGCGTGGCTCCTGAGGTCTGTGGCTGCAACGCCGACCCGGCCCTGGCAGGCCTGTCAACTGCTGCTACATACTGCTACTCTACTGCGCCACTGTGAGACTGGGGGGGGGCAATCGTCTGGGCCGGCGCGCATCATGGAGGGCATGGCGCCGGAGCGCACGGCTGCCAGGATCTCCTGCAGACCGGCAGCGCGAGCGGCCGCAAGCGCGCACAAAGGGCCCCGTGGTCGCCAGGTCGCCTCGAAGGACTGAATCCGGACTCGTTGCGGGGCGGCCGCAGCGGGAACCAGCTTGTCCTCTCTGCCGCGACCTTTGCTTTGTTAACTTCTAGAAAACCCTGAAAGCCTTGATAGGGGGCGATTGATGCAAGTGGCTGCCGCTCCGGCTCTTGCTGGCTTCTCGCCGGCCTCCACGAGACGTAAGACAACAACGCGATGCTTCAGATGTGTGATTGGAAAGTCTGTGATTCGACATACCCAGGGTCCAGCAACAGCTCCAGAGAGCCCATCACCCGGGAGAGCTTTGTGCCCGCCCGCCCACCTTTTTTTTGCATGTTTCTCACTGGGCAGAGCATCGTTCCGATGGCTTACAGGAGCCGCAGAAAAGACCATATCTATGTGTCACTATGTACAGAGGTGAAACACCGTGACGGCGGGGGAGTTCACGTACCCGCTTCCCGCAGCTCTTTCTCGATCTCTGCGAGCATGTCCTTCTTCTTTTGTATTCGGTCCCGTCTTGTGCCTGGACAGGTTGCTATGCAGGTCTAGCCAGGTTAACGCACCCTGCAGGGAGCCTTCAGTTTCCAAAGGGTCGAAGCCGTCTAAATGGTCCTCCAACGCCAGGGAGTGGGAGTTGGCCTCGATGTGGGGCTTTTGAGGTAGACTTGTGAAAATGAGTCTGGCTAAGCCGCAACCCTGTCCCCCTCGGCCGCCTCGGGCTCAGTTCCCTCGGCGGATGGCCCCAACTCTTTGAGCTCCATCTCGTGCCGAGCTTTCAACTCCTCCTCGAGCACCCGGAACTTCTCCTAAGAGAGGGCCAGAGGGGACGAGGGGAAAAGGACAGCTTCGCTGAGCTCCTCCAGATCCCGCTTCTCCTGACGCGCTTCGATCTTCTTGTGCTCCCGTTTGGCTTTCGCGAAGCTTGTAAGCTTACCTGGCAAGACGAAGCGATTCGAGGCTCGTCTTTTTCGGCCGCCTCCGACGAAACCCGACGATCGGCTATCGCGACCGGCTCGACTGCTCTTCACTATGCGCACTGCTGCTTCGACTTCGACAATTCAAGCCCAAGCCCCTTCTCCTGGCTGCCTGGCTCTCTCTGCCAAGTCACCGGCTTCCAAGCGCTTCTGCTCCAAGAGAGCCTGGAGCCAAGAAATCAAAGCAAAGCCGCAAAGCCGCAAAGCGGGGACCGTGGCCTTCAGCTCGCGCTTCTGCCGCTGAAGAAGCTTTCCTCCAAGCAAAGAGCGGACGCGCCTCCTCTTTCGCTCCCTCTGCTGGCAGCTGCTGGGCTCTCCCCTCTCTGCTCGCCTCTGCCGGGCCTCGCCTCCTCCTCCGAAGAGGCTGAGCTCATGGCGGCGGCGCCACAGAGATCAGAGAGATCACCCCCCCCTCAAACACCCCCCCTGCTGCTAGGTCCACGCCTCCTCAGGCTTCGCTAGTCTAGGAATCGGAGCATCTAGAGGACGTTTACTTCCAGCAGCCACCGGCTGCACCAGTTAACCTGCCTAAACTTCACAAGCTTGGAAGCTGAAATCCCTCCAACCCACCTTGATAGGCAGGGATGCAGACAGGCTTCGTGTCGTCGTACCGGCCCTCCCGCCGCAAACGCGCAGGGGGCTTTCCCAGGCCTAGGCCCTTTCACCAATCGACCCTGAGCTGCACACTCCAATAAGCAGGATCAGATTGGGGTGGGAGTGCAAGCCTATTGCCATGAGCATCCCAGCCTCCTAGCAGTACACCACTGCAAGGTTAGGCTTGCTTTGTCCTATAGGGGTTGCGGCCTGGAGTTTGGATGTGGTGACGGAAGTAGAACTGGCGATACGCGTCGCATGAATTGTGAATCGTGAGCTTGAAGCGATTCAAGCCTCAGGATGCTGCAAGCTTTTTGCCTGTGACCGCAAATAAACGCGGGGGCGGAGGAGTTGGGTAAAGAGCGATTGCTCGTCTTCCTTGCCGTTTCGTAGCTTTGCGCCTGATGGCGGCTAGCTGTGAAGACGGCACTTCAGGACTTGGAATGCTAGGCTATCCACACTACGTCCCATAAATAAGGCAACTCTGGGACGATACGCTGGCGAACAAGAACAGCACGGGAAGGCAGGACTTTGCAGTACGCCTGAGAAGGGATGGGAGTTTGGTGTTCGCCAGACGGGGCAACAAGGCCCCGCGATTCCGATGCACCGGCTGGAAGCCATGAAGCTCACATCACGCTGCAGGGCCAGTGCCTTAGTTCAGAAGCTCGGACCACGTTTTGAAGGGCCGAAAGCAGCTCATGAACACTTCCGAGTGTCGGCTCGCTCTTCCGAGAGGTTTGGGCCTGGGCGGCCTGCGCCTGGCGCGGCAAATCCGCCTGCAAAGCAGCAGATTTTTTCTGTGCGTGTAGGGCTCGTGATGCTAGGGCCGGGGTGGCCTCTGCTTCCTCTGGCGTCCCGGAGCCCAGATCGGAGGCTTGGCTGTGACAGTCGTCTGGCAGCTCCTGTCCGGCCCTCCTTCAGTGCAGACTTCAGAGCCCTAATTCCTCCCAGCTTTTCCCTTGAAAGGCAAGCGTCGGCTCGGGATCCGGAACGGCGTCGGATGAGAGGCCTCAGCTTCCCACAGCTTTGTGGCGGTGGCCCCTGAAGAGTTCTCTCTGCAGACCGGAGGCTGCCGAGCTCGGTGGGATTTGGGGACTCGCCGAGCTCGGCGCCCGCAGCGGCCTCGGCGCTGACAAAAGCCCTGGCGACAGGCACCACCAGAAAAAGGGCCTTACTTCCTACCGTGAAAGAAATCGGAAGACCAAAAAAAGACATGGACGAGGCTTCGAGCCCCCAGAGCTAAACTAGGACTGACATATAGCTTGCCAAGGCCGCATCGGAGCCCTCTGTAGCTTCGGAAGCAGCCCCAGCTGAGGTGTCTGTGCTGACGACCTGTTCCTGAGATACGGGCTTTCAGGGTTTGGGCTCCCTTGCTTTCCGGGATAGCTTAGGGTTATGACGAGTGGTGCTCCATGCCAGGCATGTTCGTGACGGTCTGTTGGGAGGTGAAGGATGTTTTTTTTTTCCCTCTCGCATGGCTGGAAGCAATGTCCACAAGCGAGGTTACTGGGATCTGCATCCCCAAAGCAGGATATGAACAACACCTCATCATTCAACACTTTCCTTCGGTTTAGACCAAACACTGTGTCAGAACTTGCAGCTGCAATCCGAATGGACAACAGCCACAAGACAACACCAGCGATTTGCCAATTATGGTACTTAGGGCTCTGGCCTTGGGCTTTACTTCAGTGAGGGTAGTTTCTGAACAAGAAAGGGGAGCTGCATTGCTCGGGCAAGCAGCAGGGGGCTCCTCGCTGAAGCTGGACACGAAGCACCTGCCCGCGTGAAACTCAAACGCCGCCGAAAAAGTCGCTCAAAGCCAACTCGGAATCGGAACCTGCCACCAATCCCCATTCTGAACCTCAGCCCTACAAGTACAAAGGCGTGTCGTTTCCACCTCCCGCCCGGCTCGAACTCCGGTGCCAAAGGGTTGAAGGTCGACCTCCCGCAGAGTTCTTCTTGACGTTTAGGGTGAAGCTCATGTAGCGGTGTTTGCAATGCGACGAAGTATCCCAGCGTCTAAGCCTATTCAACCGAAAGAATAACATCACAGAAAGTCTTTGAAAGGGGCTGAGAGGAGGGCTGCGGGCCTTGCCGGGGTTGCAACTTGCGGTGCTGCAGTCTCCGTGGGCTCCGTAGTCTCGAACTCCTCAGCTGTGGCGACGTGGAGACACAGCCGGGCAGAACGCCGAGAGCCGCCAAAAGGCCCACAGAGAGCGGAGGATGTCCGCGCCCAGGGATTGGCCGACCTGACGGAAACCCTTCCGGGAAGGAACTGAAGCAGCTGGGAGCTGCGCTTCTCTCTCTGTAACGCTCTGTCCTGTCTTCTGGCCCCGACCCTCCGCCTCCAAACTCAGAGGTTGAATCTGTTGTCCGTCGGTGGCTTCCTCACCTGCGCTGCGGGAAATTGCAAAGCAAAGGCCGTGACGGCCCAAAGCAGCACCGAACCGTCGCAGCGTCGCAGCGTGCCTTCCCCCTCCCAAGAAGCCTGAGCGAGCTGCTCCAGTTCCTGAGCTGCCAAAGTGGGCAAAGTGCGCTCGGTCGGCTCCTTTCCAAACGCGCTCTGCCAGGGATCCTTGGGATTGGGCGGAATCTCGATGACTTGCGGAAGCCAGCGGCCGGTGTCCCAGTCAAATTGCAGAATGCAGGCTTGCTCCGTCCCGTCCGGCAGCTGCCGGACGCTTCCAAGAGCAGGAGCCGCTAAGATGCCTGGGTCCCAAGTCCCAACTTAACATAAAACAACGCAACAGAGTGAAAGCCTGCTCAACACATGATTGAACAAAAGTGTCAAAAAGCAGAGGAGGAATCCATTTAACTCTCGGTTACAAAGCAGTGTGCAGCCAATAGTAGATCGGAGCAGTGCAACAGTAGAAGCACGAGAACGATCGTAGATTGAAGCAGTTAGGTTAACCACACGCTAGCTACGCTCCCTAGTGCAAGCGGACCTTTTCCGGGATCTAGCACAGAGCTGGTCTTGAGCGGTTAAGCTGCGAGCGTGAAAAAAGTTGGAATGAATTCTGACAAGTCCACAAGGCGTACGTTTGCACAAGTCTGTGACAAATCACAAAAAGGAAAACATGAGACGAGCGAAAGGGACCCAAATTTCACAGGAGCTACAGGGTGATAGGATGAATCATTAAGGTTTAGTTCATCCTTTTCATCTTCTTCCCGGTCACTCCGACCACGTATCTTGACGTTACAATCTAATAGTAGTCTTTGTGTGGCTTATTTCGGTCCCTTTGTGGTCCCTTCATTTCGCTCCTGTTATAAGGAAAGAACAGAAGCATGAACTGAGCGAAGGGAAAGAGAAACACAACACGAAATAAACAAGTCCTAGAATCTTCGCAGGCATTTTCTTTAGATTTCTCATTTTTCGGTGATGATTGTAGTGAAAGAAGAGAACGAAAACATGAACCGAATAAAAGGGCCCAGAGAAAAGATAACGCAAGACTCAGAGACACAATGTAATCTTAGTGGCAATCATCATAAAAATTAGGTCATCTCTGGACAAATGGTATGAAATTACGTGTGGTGAATTGTTTTGCGCATATGTTAATGCTCGCACGGCAACACACTGCAATGACATGAAGAGAGGCAGGAACTCATTAATTGTTAACGAGTACAAAAGAATGAGCGAGCGGATGGATGTTGCCATGACTTTGCCACTGGTGTCTGTTAACGACTTCTGTGACATATTCTCTCCTGTATCCTTCGTCCTGTTACATTTGAGAGGGGACATGTTGCAGTACACATGCTTGTTCTTTGCGAGGCTGTTATCTAAGTTTAAAGTGCGAAGAGAAAAATGCCGTGCTACATTGATAGGAAAACACATTGAATGCCCAGCACAGGCAAGCAGTAGCTAGACAGCCGGGCGCCGGAAGATATGAAGTTGCACTATGTTGTAATCGCGAAACTTTGACACGGGATTCACAAGGCGAAAACGCAAAGGCTCTGCACCTCTCCGGGTCTAGAGTGTTCGAACATCGCAGGGACCGTCGCGTCAACACGGCAAAGCAAGAAATGCTGCGGACAAGCAATCCGGCCACGAGCAAGACTTTGAAATGCCCTTGATAGGAAGGCCTGAAAGCACCTAAGGGTTGTGCCAGCACCCTGAAGAGTCGTCTGCGGTTCATTGTAGACAACGGTCACGCACTTCAGCCACTAGTCACAGAGTCACTAGTCGGTACTCCAAGCAGCTATTTGGGGGTCGCCGGCGCTGCTGAGGCAGATTCTTTAAATGAACTGGCAAGCCGGCCTGCAGGAGCAGTCACGAGCACACTTAGGGCTTCAATGCTTTACATAAGGCGCCATAGGAGTTAGGACCTTAGGACTCCGGTGGCCGGGGTTCGGCCCTGTGCATGACGTCCTGAGGAAAGGATCTACGGCCACTGCACCTAAGGAGAGAGGAGTCTCAGACTCATGCGGGCGGACGCCTGCTTGGCGGCACAGCTATGCGGCGTGCACCTCCAAGGCTTGCTGAGCAAGACGCTGCCGTCAGGGAATCACTATGCATTCAAACCATTACATGTTGAGATGACCGTTTGATACTCTCTTCAAGGGCGTAGCCCCAAGCCAGGTGTTGAGGGTGAGCTGGAGCGAGACTGAGCAGCAGGCCACTTGCTGCGAGCATCGCAGAAAACCCCTGCGGTTTTGCGCTTGGGGTCCACTTCTTCAGTGTCCAGAAGCCGCAAAAGCGTCGGCGGGTCGATGTAGTTCTGCTCCATCCGGACCTGAGCAAGACAAAAAACACTAAAAGTATGAGCCTTCTTAGCAAAAGAAACCTAGGGCCCCAGCCCAGAGAGGGGCACAGTTTCGTGGGCCGGCGCGGCGTGGGTAGGACACAGCTCCCGTGGCATCCTGAAAGGGTTTCTATACGGAGGTGCAGCACACCTCAGATCTTCACTTGCTAGCGGTAATCCTTGGCTTGCACCGCGGCCGAGATGATGCTGGCAGCTGCCTGTAGTGAATCTGAGAGAGCCAAAGTGCGTGGGAATCGACATTGGGGGCATTGCCTCTGCATCGAGTTCGTTGTGCGAGATGTGGAGCTCATGAAGCACACCTGAAGATAGGCGGAAGCTGCCAGAAGCCCCACAAAAACGGACCTTGGCCAATCTCGCCTCTGCCCAGGAACTCGGCGACACAGGCACCTGGAGTTGGCGCATTAAAGCCCACCTTCTCGCTTCTACGTCCTGAGGCTCAAGCTATAAGTCAAAAAGTTAAGTTGAATGGGGTACCGCCTACTCGGGTACTGTAGGGGGAAGGTAGCCCCGGCAGACTCAACAAACGACAATCCCCAAGAGCACCGTCAAACCCCGCACGGCGGCCCTCTGCGGGGGTTTGCAGTCGCCTAGCGGCCTAGCCCTGCCTGAAGCGATCCTGTTGTGGTGCAGCTTCAGGATGCGCACCGGCAGCTGGAGGTCTCTAAACGCCTCCAGCAGAAGCTTGGCACCCTGAGATGATATCCTGACAGGGAAGGGCTCAAAACCATAGGATGCTCTGAGACCCTCTCAAAGCTTTGCAGCGTTGCAGCCTGTTCTCTGCAAAGTCGATGTGAGCGTACTGCAGATTCTGGCTGTGCTTGTGCCGCGGCAGATGGTGTCGAAACCAAAGGCACCAGTTTTGTATGTCCTCATCGCTGAGAGCCAGCCTGTCGAAAACTCCACATTGGCTACCCTGAGCCATGCAGGCCCATGACATGACCCTCAAGGACACCGTAGCAACACCAAGGCATCGTAATCAGGGGGGTCTGCACTAAGGTGTGAAGCGTGGTTTGTGCTTTGCCCAAGCCGCTTGGACATGTTAATGGTCAGCTGCCCCAGGGAGGAGTCCACACTGACGCGAGACAGCCATGCCGCGTGCCGATCTCCTGGGCGTTTCTGCTTTACTCTGAGTGTCTTCTTTTGCGTTGATTTCCGCTCGAGCATGAAAGCGCCGCTTTCAGCTGATCTGCCGCCCGAATACGTTTTGAAGTTGGGGGAAGGGTCCCAAACCGTGGCAGGGCCTCTACGGGCCCCTGCGAGGACGTGCTACGGCTCCTACGGGCTCTGTGGGCATCCAGTCTCATTTTGTCTTCGCTGGTGTTGTTCGCACGAAAAAGGAAAGCAAAAGACTAATGGATTTTTTTGCCACCCGCCCAGCTGAAACTAGTCGCACCGCAGGGAACTCGTCAGACTAATGGATTAGATTTTGTATTCCAAAAGCTCGGCACCAAACTCTTACAAAGGAAACCAAGAAATCAGAGCACAGGAGGGCTCGAGCCTGCAACACTTTCCATTCCAGCCCATCTGCTTATCCACTCGGGCATGGCATCCTTCAAAATCCTTAACCGCCAGCATATCAATCCCATGTTTTCCCAAGCTTGTAATGAGCCCTTACCAGAACCACCCAAAATAAGAAATCGAGCCCCTCAATTTCTTATTTTGGTGGCTTTTTTCCTGTATGGCAAAGCTTCATTTACACATATTGAGCTTGTACAAGCCTGTAGAGTCCTCCCAAATCGAGGCCTTAAATATTAAGCCCTGATTCGGCAAGCCCGCGAGATCAGCACATGAGCTGGAATGGAAGGTGCTGCGGGCTCGAAACTTCCTGTGATTTCTCGATTTTGTTTGTAATTTGATGCCGTTTCAAACCAAGAAACTTGGGTTAAGAAATCCAGGGTACCTTCAAATCCCGAAACGTCTTAGGCGCGCTGCAAAATGAGAAGTCGAGACCCCCCTCACGAAAAAAACAAGTGTTTCTGACCCGGCGCTGTCGCTGTAGTATATACATATACTGTATTTTACATATATGCGTTGATTGATCGATTGCCTGTGGGTAGTTGCGGTTTCGCATATAATAGTCAACATATGTTATATAGCATATTGATACAAAATCACATACATTCCATAATCAATATTATACTGAATTAATATGCGGTGATATGATACGTTACGATGCGATATGATATGATGTATTGTATGGTATAGAGACGTACAAACACGCTTATATGAACTTATATGAATGTATATTTACGTGTGTTCAACACCGCTCGGACTTTGATGGTTTGGAGCCGCTTGTGGAGGAACGTAAACAGCCACACATTGACAAACTGTTCCTGATTTGATATTTATTTACAGGACCATAGGAACTCGTCCAAGTGTTCCTGACTGGGCGCGTGCTATCAAGAAGAGAACACTGACGGCAATACTCCGGGGCTTCATGCCCAACAAGGAATGGTCTGCTGCATCCAGTCTCAGCATTGCAACAGGTGTCCTATGGGCTTGCTGGGGCTCTACACGGACATGCTACGGGCCTGGTTAAGGACCTTGGCGGAGGTCTAGGCCAGCTGTTGCACGGTCAGAAATATCACCAGGCCTTCTATAACGCTTTTTTTGGGGGCACAAGGCTCACGTTACGGAAAGTCTTTGCCAATGCTGGGGTCGCTGCCCCATCTAACATTCAACTGAGGCAGGTGCCTGCGACGTGTGAGGCTTGCCTCGCATTTTCAGAATCTGTCCCTTGTCGGGAGTGACGCCAGCGCCCAGCATGCCCAGTCTGTTCTCCAGAAGCTCCAGAAGCACCTCCCCCTGTGTTCGGGGGTTTAGCACTCCTTTGCCACCTTCCCATGGGAGGTGGGTTCTGAAACGGCCAGCAAAGGGCCAGCACTGGGGTGCTACTTTCCTTCGAGCAGAAAAGCACTTCACAAGGCGAACTCGGGGCCAAGAGGGAGTACGGGCTTTTAGGGTGAAGTGAGGCAGCGGGTGGGTGTACGGGTTCTGTGAAGGTTAGACGATAGGTTTGTGACGTCGGCTCCCTTCCGCCTCCGCGCGATCTGGATCGACCTGGGCTGAAAGCACGGCCGCCCATGCTCGGAAGCGGGGCCTGAGACCGGGTCCGAGGTCCGAGTGGGTCCGAGGTCCCGGCTCCTCTTTGGCTTCTCCATGGTCCGAGCGCCGCAGCAGGCCTGGACCTCCAAGTTGCCAAGGAGAGGGAAAGGTCTCTCTCTCTCTCTCTGCCTCCTCCTCGCCCCTCCTTGCCACTGAGATGGGCGGGGGCGCTTCCGCGACTCGAAACCCTGAAGCTTCAGGTGCCGATTAGCATAGGCATGCCAAGGCTTCACACCATGCGAGCGTATCAGACCCCGGACTCTCTGCAACTTGCCCACTTCTGTACTTTAGCCCGCGCTGCGAAAGGAAAACTCGAGCGAAGCGAACTGACGAAGCCACGTAGTATGAGTGCAGACTTGACAGACGAGAAGCCCAAAACAGCAAACAGATCTTGGTACTTTGGTCCTCTGTCCACGGCCTTCCAGGAAACTCTGCAATCATCTGAATTTGCCCAGCAGCACCGTGACAAAAGATGTCTCGCAATTCTCTACTGCAAATGCTGCTCACCGGCCCTAGCATCGAACATTGCAACAACTTGCGAACATCCCGACTTAAACGACTTACATGAACACTACGACATACATCTAGTTAGACGTAAACCTGGCTGCCGGACAGCTGTCGTTGCAGGCTGCGCGCCTACGAAAGTCGTTGCACCGGACTTACGGATGGAATAGAAGTGATGAGCGCTGCCATAAACCGAGAACTACATGTGAAACTCATAGGACCCATACAGGTATGCTCTCGACGGACATGGTATGGTCGTTGCGGTCTCCATCTTCGAACATTCTGTCTTCTGAGCTCCCCTGAAATGTTCTGGGAAAGCCAGTGGATCAAAGAAAGAGCTGTTATTGGAAAGTGTCAGGATGCAGACCATCGTCTTGAAACTTGGGGCTTTGGGGACTGGGACAAAGCCAATAACTTTGGCATTATGACCGAAGCTAAGGATTCTGCCGCAGATTGTGTCGGGATCTGCTGGGGGTCTTGGCTATGCGGCAATGCGCCGGTCGATCTTTGCGATCGTATGCTGAACCTCTACGCTTTAATAACTCCAGTCTGGCGGCGCTGCCATGTTCCGAAGGCTGAGCGCCTCAGCCGCGCCGTTGGCAACCATCAAGTGAACGCGAGGGCGAGTGCCCAAGCTTGGGTTTCGGAGGCTACCGGTAGCTGTTGTGATCTGTTGGCAGTCCTTTCGTCTCCTTTGCGTAGTCATAGTCGTCCTCACACCAACAAACCGAATCTTGTGCGGAACTGGCTCACCACTCCCTGCCGCTTTGTCGCTCTGACGGGAAATTGCCTTCCCAACATGCCTTCCGGCATTTGGGCGGCAAAGCGCACGTTGTGCACGGTGACTGCAGACGCATCCCTCACGACGAGTAAGGATTATAAGAATAACAGTCTTGTAATTGGACAGGCCCTAGCCTCAACCTCGAAGCGACATGAAGCCATCAGAACCGATTAGAAAATGTTCCCTTCCATATGTGGAGTCAAATCAAGGCTCCCGAGGGATCGTGCACGGCACGTTGGGTGAAAAGTCCCTCGGTTCTAGTCCTTCCAGCTTCGCCCTACACAGAGAAACGGGCAGAAGCTGTTCTGCAGGCTCCTGGGGATGGTGGAAGAAATGGTGGTTGCTTGTTTTAGGCGGGGCGGCTGACGGCTGGAGGACCTGGGCGTTTGAACTTCACCACTCGACTCTCGAGGCCAAGCAAAGATGGCTGTGGCAAATCTGAGACTTCGTGGCAACTGGGCCTTGGGCCAACGCGTCTCGCAGTGCCAGTGCTAGGGTCGCCAGGGTTTAGGCTGAATTCGTGCATTGAGGCTCCAGAGAGCCAAGACTTAGCCATGGCTTCGATCTGGCTCAGGCGGTGTCCGCGTCCCCTCCTCCATTTGGTCCACTTCCGTATCGTAGGCAGGCGAGGACTTTCGCAACCTCACACTGTTCAACTGTTCAGGCCAGGCTGCGCTATGCTGCGCTGCTATGCTGCGCTGCTATGCTGCGCTGCTATGCTGCCGCGGCTGTGCTCCGGGCGCTGATGGGGAGCGAGACTTCATCCTGAAAGCGTTGCCGCGCGGCCCCGGCGCCTTTTTCCTTGCAGAGTCGGCGGATCTGAGCTGCGGGCTTGTCGCTGCCCAAATCGCTTTCGCCCCGTCGTCGTGGCGAACTGCTTCGTCCCATCTGGCGCAAAATTTTGATCTCTAGACATGTCTAGAGACTGAGTCTAGTAGGCTGCTTTTGAGTTCATGTTGTGTGGGGGCCCGGGGCCCCCCCCCCCAGCCATCGGTGGGGGCGGGCCGTGTGGGCCCAGGGGCCGAGCCGCGCCGCGCCTGCCCGGAACGACGCGACGTGGCCTCGCGGTGGCCGCAGAACTTTTATATATACTTGGCAGTTGCACACGCAGAAACGCGGAGCGCAACAACAAGAAGAAGAAGAAGAGAACTTGAAGAGAGATCTGTCTGGTGTCTGTTGTGCCAAAGGGCACGAGAAAGGCCGTCAAAGGAGCCAATGTCGCTTCCTTTGCGCTCATCTGCACCTGAAGAGGGAGAGACGCCGAGTCTCGTTGCTACGATGCGCTGCTGAGGCTCTTGCGAATTCGGCTCCGGCGCTTTGGGGGAGACTGGCTGCTCTGACGTCCCCGAGTGATGTCCGAAGTGGCTGCAGATGCCATCCTCGGAAGGTCGGCAACCCTCTCTGCCTTTGAACAAAGCCTGCTGGCATTCGCTTGCTCTTGTTGTTGTTGCTGGTGGAAAGAGCTGAATGACCGATTATGACCGCCTATTGCTTATTTGCACATATTGCAGTAGCAGGTTTCAAAAAGGATGGCCTTGCATCCTGCACTGGGAGCCCGGCGAGTTCTGGCGATCCTGAGATGGGAAAGACACCAAGACGTCACCGACACCCTGCAGGGGCCACCCTTGCCCTTGGCCGCCGACGGGAGGCATCAGCCCTTTGGACAAGGATCTTGGCCTTGCCCATGACGTGTCTCGACGATCTCACAGAGAGCAACCCGTGCATTCCGGGCCGGGCGCCTCTCCACGGAGGAGTCCTCATTTAGCCATGCAGGGAGTCGGAGGCAGCTATTGAAGCTATTGTCGACGTTCTCTTCGTCCGAGTGGCGCGGAAGGCCAAGCCTCGCGATCTGGAGCTGGAGGACTCGCCCGTGCCAGCAGCGCCAGCAGGGCCAGTGCCAAAGTGAGCCTTCATCTCGGCGGCCATGGTCTGCCAGAGAGCAGGGATCCTGGGATTTCTGCGAGGATCCTCGGGCCCAGCCTCCGTCTTAGCCCTCTCGCGGTTCAGGTCCCTTCGGTGGCTGGGACGGGTCCAAGACTCCCCGTCGTCTCCTTCCTCCACATCCTCCTCGGGAACCTCCCAGGTTTTCTGCTCTAAGGCAAAACGAGGCCCGAGGCCCTGACCTGCACAAGGGGAGCCGGATCCACCTGAAGAGTGGGGCCCAAGTCGACGCATGGTCTCTTTTTTTTGCACTTCACCGGAGCCCCTGGCAGACTGGGAAAGGCTGCCCACATCGGAGGGGTACCTGGGCGGAGACTTGCTGATGTGAACAACAGCAAAGTTGTGAAGGGAACAAGCATGGTGCTGATCTACAGAGTTGCGGTCCAGGATCTGCTGCGGTAGAAAAACTCTCGAATCTAATCCGAGCGGCTGTGGACTGGACTTGGATTTAGCCAGAGTGGGTGCAGATCCTGACACAGAGCTGCTGACTGCTGCCCCAAACCTGCCGGTGTTTGTGTGACACCCGACCCGAGGAGTCGGCCTGGCACGCTGGACTGCATGCTGCTCCCCGCCAAGGTGGACAGCGCCATTTGCACCGCTTTCACGCGCAGCGTCCTCAACTCATCCGGAACCTTCCCGTATCTCGAAATCCACCTTTCACGTCCAGCGGAGTCCAGCAATCCCGCGCTTTTCGCTCACATCGAAGACATCCGAGGCATAGGCATAAAAATGCTGGCCATCAGGCACGAGCACACGACAAGGATGCTGAAGCTAACGTTCTTTGCCTCTTCGAACTACATTTTCGGTCGCCGAATTGCACCAGCCATGAGTTGAGCCAGCTGAGAACAGGGCCAACTCGCCCGTTTGCACCTGCGACAGGAGAAAAGGCAACGATAAGCTACATGGGTTTATTATTGAATCTATTTCTCAAGTTTCGCAGCAAAATTAAAGACACTTGAGACATTCAGATAATTTCTCAAAATTCAATAATTGCGTTCCGTGCCAGCTGAAAGCAGTCCTTTAGTCTTGCTTGGAACGCTTGTTACCAAAGGAGAACAAATCAAGACTTAGGCCGACTTCCCAGATATCACAAATATCGCAGTGAGACCAATGAAATTGTAGAGATTCGCTGCATTTCTGTAACGCCTCAGACATGTAAAACTGCCTGAATTTCTGTTCAATCCTCCTGACCAGCTCAGGGCCTGTCTTTAGCTCATTTCGACTCGCAAGTAGTGGCTAGCAAGGCTGCGGGACGGTCTTTGACTTCTGCTTCAGCAATTCTAGATTGCGAGCAAACAACTTTTTGTTGCGTGGCCAAGCCATGCAAATGCGACGAAGTCCAGCTTGCTTGGATTTATCTAACCTTCAAGTTTCCAACTGCTTCGCTTCAGAAGCCCTTCAAACGAATGAAGGCATTGCCCTCTAATTCATATGGTTTCTGATCCCTGTTGTTGATCAAAAACACAGAAATGAAAGAAAGGCCCTCAGCAATGTTCAAACAATATTTAAAGCTTCGTTCCGTCAGGTGGGAAACTGCAAAACACTTGCTTGCAAATACGCTAATTCAATTGCTTTGTTAATGCCCGGGAATGTGACCCCGAATGCGCATAAAACAATAAGAGAGACGTGTATATGGTGTATATATGTATATATGTACATACACCGCCAGGACACCACAATGTATATATGCAGAATAAAACATCGCACCCAAGCCCCGTGCCGCATGCCTCTAGAGGGGCTACCTGTGCCGCTGCGAAGTCCATGCGATCGACGGCCCGTGCCTGCACATATTCGGACATCCTCACGCCACTAGGGCTACACAGATCTTGTGACAAGAAGCAAAAGCTTGCTGCGCTCGGGAAACCGGCATTTGAAGACTTGCGGATGCTCTTATGACGCTGTGGACAACTTCTACGGGCCCACTCACCCTGCTGTGTGTCTTCCGTGCTTGCTTGGAGTGTGGGCTCCCGAAAGAAGCCTGGCTCGAAGGCCTACCCCCTCCACGATCCGCATCCTCAAGCTCTCTGTTGCCTTTTTCGGGGATGAGAGAAGCCTAGCTGTTGCCTCCCCGTGCCCCCCACCCCTGATGCGTATCTCTGTGTCTCTTAGTCGGCCTCTGTAGCCGCAGGGATGGTTCCGGGACGGAGGAGTTCTTCCCAGGTGTCTTTGCCTCAGACTCGGACAGTCGTGTGCAAGGTCTTCAGACTCGACGATCGAAAGTGTGACTGCGAGGAAGCCATCATACGGCGACCGAGGCCAGGCTTTTACAGGTCGCCTGCGCTCCCGTCCTATTCAAAACCTTGAAGCCTACAAACACGTCAGAGGCCGACGCAGACCAGTGGCCCCAAGCGGCTGCGATCTCTGTCCTGGAAAGGGCACACCGATTGCACAGACGATCAGTGGGCCGTGATTTCTCTCCTGCTGGAAGGAGTTCACCAAAACTCCCATCATTTGCAGGCCGCAGGCCTCGCAAGTCGTCTTTGGGCAGGCCTTAGCCTTGCACCGCGCACGGTCCCTCGCCTTGTTGAAGGGTGCCCTGGCTTGCCAGCTCCCACCCAAGCCGAAGAAAAGCCGTATCTCAGCACGGCAGTGCAAATCCTATAACCTATGGCCAACCAACTGCCCACTTGCGAACTTGGACAGCGCAGTGATCAGCACTCGCAAGCGCCGCGACGCTCGGGACCGCGCCCCGACTTGAAATCGCAATTGCATGAGGATGGGGATCTCCTGGGCCTCGCCACGCGCTCGCGGGGCCCAGCCAAAGAGTGGCCGTGTGGTGTCTTCGAGTCTTCGAGACAGATCCAGACGGTCAGATGTTGATGAGACCCAGGCATTCAGGAAGACTGGAAGAAGCCGTTCACTGATATTCTTCTGGATCGTGGCGTTCATGTCCACCAAGACCTTCCTGGCACAGAGAAAAAACCAGGAACAAATATCGAAGGTGGGATTGGAAGACTTGAAGGTAACAGGCCGGCTCTGGCCCCTTCCCGTAGCGAGACAGGCTGGATCCGGGCTTCACCTTCAGCCGGCCCACGTCCTCGCTGCCAAGGCGCGCCCGCTGAAAGGGTGGGTGCGGCCCTTTTTTTGTCACTCGTGCTCGACAAGTCAGACGAGGTTTGCGGGGATTCATAGTACAACCATGTTCACATTGGAACATGTGCAAAGGCAATGTGATTTTTTAAAGGAAAGGCTGAGAGCTCGGCGATCCGGTCCTGCGGCCTTCCCTGAAGCCAAGGAAGCGCCGGAAGAACATGTCAGAGGCTACTTCTCTGATTGCTTTCTGCTAAGGCGAAGGCTCCGGCGACGATCTGGACGATGCCCGGCCTGGGCCCCGGCGCTTCTTCCCTTCTTCCTTGCGTTTTGTCGGGACTCGGACTCGGAGTCCAGGATGTCGATCTTGTAAGCATTCGGGTTCTGGCAGTGCCTTCACCGCAGGAAGCGCCATGCCCATGCCCTGCTGCCCTGCGCCGCCGCCCCCGGGCGGGAAGAGGCCAGAGGTCCCCGGCACACTGATCTGCAGGTCCACGTAGATCTCATCTACGCCCAACTCGGGACACAAGCACCCTCTGCGAGGCGCAAGCGCGCGCCCCGATTCCTGCCGTCTCTGCCGGTGCTTTGAGGTCTCCGCCCTGAACTCGTTCAGCGTGGACTCTTGCCGGCCGCATGAGGTCTCCCGGTACACTGGGGTCAGCCTCGAAAACAAAAGACCGAACGAGCACTGAACCGAAACGACTCGGACAGCTGCCGACACTCGCAGGATAGCGCTTCATGAGACGTAGGCAACTGTATAGGAGCTACAGTCACTACACTAGAAGCTCCCCACAACAGCAAAACAACTCTGCTGCGATCTGAATCTGAGCCCTCGCAAAGCCACCATTCCCCTCCGGTATTTCGAGGCTTTGGCTCCCGCCACATGTTCATCTGCATCAAGGTCCAGCCTGAGATGAGGAGCACGAGTCGCGAAAGAGTCTCTCTGCGTCGCTCTGCGATGCGGCCCGGCCTAGGACCCAAAGTGCAACCATGCCGGCAACGGCCCGGCCATAGCTGGTCTCCAGCTGTCTGTCCAGCCTCCAACTGCTTTTGCTACGGTGCCCCCCAGAGTGCAAAGTGGCACTGAGGACTGAGGGCTGGGCCACTCGAAGCTGCTCTCACATCGGGCTTCCGTGGCGGCCACATCGAGGCCTCGTGACTGGAGCATCAAGAATGCCTTAAGAACCGGTCCAGCGATCGGACCTGATTTAGGCGCGGAAGAGCTCGAGCTCGGGTCTTCGAGCCCGGGTCTTTGCATCCTCCAAGGAGTCTCTGAGCCCCAGAAAGGCGCAAAAGGCTGGCTGAGCGGCTGAGCTCTCCTGGCTGCTCGGCTGCGGGCCAAAGACCCGGGGACCCGCCGGACCCGCGAGGCCAAACGCAACGCTGCCAAAGCACAGTGTGAGCCGGCGCAGAAGGTCACAAGCTTCTTGTGGAAAAGCAATTCACAAATTGTGGCAGAGCTTCGGCAACTTTTCCATGCTCCGCATTGCGGCTTAGCCATGTTGGAGACCCGGCGCCCGCACTTCTACGAATCTTTGGCGAGATGCACAAAAGCAGTTTGGTGGTATCTTGCAGCTGGCTAGCTGCCAGTTTCTGCCAACTTGGAAAGCATAACGCGCATCTCGCAAGCGCATCGAAGGCGGCTTGTTGAGCCTTCGACTTTGCGCCGTACGCAGGGTGTCGAGCGCTGAAAGGCCTCACCTGGATGGCTCGGTCCGTTGCGTGCTGAATTCTGCGGCGCTTGCCGGAGTTTCACTCATCGATTTTCGAAGCCCTAATTCGGGCGGACCTTAACGCAGATGCAGTGAGCAGAAACCTGATAGCGTGCACACGTCAAGGAGCGGGGGCAAACTGTGGCGTCAGAATGCTGCCGGCTGCCAAGGCGTACCTGGACAGACGTGCTGTGAACCCACACGGCCCTCAACTTAAAAGCCATCTTCGCTGGCCACAACCCCCGCAGAGCCTGCCCTTTGGTGGTTGTGCGTTGCTGTTGACTCTGTGGAATGGTGGGAAGGGCAGCTCATATGCATGCCAGCGCCATCACACGCCGAACCGTTTGTTTGCGACGTGAACTGGCGCCGTCTGGCTGCCAGAACCTAAGACTCTGGGCAAAATCGAAACCCAGTGTCATCTGCTAGTTTCCCGACAACTCCGCAGCGAGATCAGATAGCACTTCGAAAGGGAGTCAAGTAGCGGAACAGCGGAGAGGGAGATGGGCCGAGCAGGAAAAGCAGGCGGCGACACCAGAGCTGCGGGTTTTTTCTTCCTGCTTGTGTGGAGAGAAACCTACGGAAGCCCTTCCGCAGAAACCTTCCGCTTGCGTCTGCTCGCGTGGGTTTAACCTCCGCGAGCCTCAACTTTCACATCGCTTCCGCGTCCCGCTTCCGCAAGTTTGCTGGGCTTGCTTCCGCAAGTGCCGGCTGAAGTCTTGAGGAGGCTTTGTGTTTGGGCAACCTACGCATATAGCTTGTGACAAAGGAGAACCAAGTGGACTGTTGATGCATACATAAGGCGCGCGAAGACACAAGCCAGCACATCTGAAAAGGCTCATAGGCTTCGGGCTTCGGTCCGTAAAGCCTATCTGCGGCATGACATGTAATATGTGGAGCTTCCGCGGACCGATTGCTTCTGTTGCTGTAGGGCCCAATCCCTACTTTTGGCAGGTGCACAAATCGAGAAGTGTACCGCAGGTGCACAAATCGAGAAGTGTACCACATCTTGTCTGGCAGGTGCATGACCCCTGCTAAGGATGACACGCACAAATCCGAATGGCTCAAGCACGAGCCCTATGAAGGGCGCAGCGAGGTGGGTGCGAAAAGCACCTTGGGGCATTGGGGTTTGGGTTGCTTGTTTGAGGGTCCTTGTAGTGCCTTGCTATCTTGCATGCTACTCGATGTACTATGGAGAAGTATGATCATCTAGATGACTTACCTATGCAGATTAGAAGGCATCATGCAAGTCCTACTCCTAGTCACTATTCTATTGTTACGAACAGCCCTTCCCCTGAGCCAAACACCAGAAATCAACAGGTTATGAGTCCAAACCCTCTCGAAACTACGCATGACACTGCATCATCAACAACAGCATCTGCACCAGCCACTTTGCAAGCAGCGTCAGAACAGCAGCAGCTTGGAGGGCAGGTGACGCTTCAACAGATGACTCGCATTAGCATACCTGCTGAAACGCTGCGAGCCTTTGGAACGAGTATTGGTGAGGATTTGAGTTTTGCGGCTGACATCCAGGCCGCGGTCATAGAGCTTTCTTCTCGCATCCAGTACCGTACTGAAGTTCTCGCTGGGGCAGTGGGAGCGGTTGGGGGATCAGTTGGAGAGTTGCAAGCAGGCTGTCAAGTGCTAACTGCTAGCCTGGATCAGCTTCGGGACGCGGTGGTTAGACAACAAGCTGCAGTGCAATCCCTGGTGGAAGGCCGGGAGAGTGATCGTCGTGATGCGCGCACACAAATCGAGGCGATCAAACATGACCTTAGGAGCTACCTAGAAGAACGAGGTGCAGAGGAGCAGCAGGTCAAGAACAAGCTAGACGAATCCTTGCAGAGAGAGGCGAGCTTACTGGCGAAGGTAGAAGCCCTATCTGGTAGAGTTGCTGAGCTGGATGAGTCTGTGAAATACACTCTGATGAGCATGCAAGAGCATAAGCGCAGATTGGATGCCCAAGAGCGTGAGATTTATGCACCTTTGAAGGGTGAACCCGGGGATCAAGCTTCACTGGCACGAGCGGTGCAAGTCTTGGCTGAAAAGGTCGATCGGGAGCTTGCTGTGTTGACTACGCAGCAGCGTGAACAAGGTGAGGGCCTACACAACAGTTTGGAGCAATTTCGAGCTGATGTGTTACCCAAGGTCCAGACCGAAATAGACAGGCTTGATGAGAGAGTGAGCGCTATCGAGGAAGGCCCTGACAAGTTGGAGGAAGCTCAGCTAGGGGGTACAACTTCGAAGGACTTTCATCGGGATACACAGTCACCTCAATTGCATCCGATGCCCGCACAGAACGATCGCGAGCCAGTGCATTTTGAGCTGACGCCCAACGCTGATCAGGCACCTAGCTTTGGGGTTCAAGATGCCTCTTCCGCTTGGTGGGATCAGACTGGAGAAGAGCCAGAGCTTTGGAGCACGTGGGAACGTGGAAGAACAGAGGTTGATCCTCTCAATCCATGGGGTCTCACTGCTCCTCCACCTGGTCTAGGATCCAGGAGGAGAACATCCTCAGGAAGGTCACCGAGTCCTGGCGCAAGGCCTGGAAATCGGAAGTCGGCACCCGAGATTCCGAACGGAAAGTGGAAATGTTTGACGGATCTTCCAAAGTATCATCAAGAACCAGGGGAACCCTGGGAGCTGGGATTGGGTTTCACAACATGGAAACGACAAATCCTGGCGGTTTGCACGACGGTTGCACCGGAGTTTGCAACCTTCGTTGAGGATCGATTTCACTTGGCACACCAGAGACATGAGAGCCGGATGTCTGGAGCTCCCATTGCTGAGGCCCCAAAGCTTGAAGCATGCTTTGAGACATATGAGGCTCGATTGGTGGTTAGCTTGATGCGGATTCTTCCAGCAGAGGTCAAAGACAGCGCAGTTGAAGATGCAGAGAACAAGATTACATCACTGTCATTGTTAGAGGAGTTGGTGCATCAAGTTCAACCTGGAGGCCAAGAAGAAGTTGCAAGTTTGTTGCGATACATGCGCAACCTTGACCCAGCCCAATCAGCTAGAGATGCTTTGGAGAGTATCCGTAGGTGGAAGCTAGCCAGATTGCGCGCAGCAGCTTTGAATCTTCCCAGCACAGCCCCGTCTGAAGCGATGAGAGCTCTATGTACGCTAGTAAAGCACATTGAGAAGCGAAGCGATTCATTACGTACCAGGATGAGTCTCATCAAGCTGTCTCCGGACATCCAGCGTCCCACGGAACTAGGAGTTCAGATGATCCTCGAAACGTTGGATAAGGAATTGCGTCAGCTTGCAGCTGACGAACAGCTGAAGGCAAACAAGAATGAGCAACAGTCTTCGGTGTTAGCCAAGGGCAAAGGAAAGGACAAAGGAGGCAAAGGAAAGGACAAAGGAGGCAAGGGAAAGGACAAAGGAAAGAGCAGCGCAAATCAGGGCAAAGGAGCAGGAGAATCGCAACCCAAGGAGTCAAACATTGATGCAAGGAAGGACAAGCCTTGCAAGTGGTTTTGGGGTGAAGCAGGATGCTATCGGAAAAACTGTCCTTTCTCCCACGACGAGAAACATAAGCCTAAGCCCAAGGCTGCAGCAGCACCTAATGCCACAGCATTGGTTGGAGCAAATGATGATGAAGGACAAAAGGGTAAACCCAAGGCTAAACCAAAGGCCAAGGCCAAGGCGTCAGCAGTGACTTCCATGATCATGATGGCACAAAGCAATCCGGTGAGTGATTTCAGTTCTTCTTCTAGCGATGAGGACAGCTCAGACTTGGAGGCACTGTCAAATGCCGGGACGGTTGCTTCGACTGATAGCACTCAGAGTCTTTTGTCAAGTGAGCATGATCTAGTTGATGAGCTTGCGGATGCTATGCGGGACGCAAGGTTGCACCGAGCAGAGCGGGATCAGCTTTGGCGTTTGCACTTGAATCCTAGGGAGTTCAACACATGGGCTCAGCACTGGGAGCGCGGTGAAGTCATCATGAGCTCTAGGCCTTTTGTGCAAGTCACGGAGGGTAGGGATGTTGCAGTAGGAGTTGCGTGGGCTTTGGAGCGAGCGGAACGAATGCCGGTTCGAGATCTGCTCATTGGAGAAGCGCAGAGTATCGCAGTTGCTTATGACATTTTGCTGATGTGTGATGATGATGTTGCCAGAAAGGGTTTTGTCGCCTGGCTCGTTGATGAAGATGATCATAATGAGCTTTTCTTGGCTATCGTTGAGGCCCCTCAGCCTCCACGCGTCAGGACCACAGGACCTAGCGTAGCATCAACTTCATCTGTTGGAGCCCCTCAGTTTCAGCGTACAGCGCAAGGCCATCATGACACATTGGTTGAAGCAGTTGCCGCCGACATCACACATGTGTTGCGCATGCCCTTGCAGCAACTGCTAAGCCTTGTGGATTTCTCTGAGGGTTGGATCATGTTTGACACGTATGGGGTAGAGATTCTGCATGACTTGATGTATCTCCATGTAGAAGAGTTCGCCACAGTCCCCGAGCCAGCCAGACGACGGCTCCTCCATCTGCGAGCAAGAATCCTTGAGTTCGAACATAGGTCACAAGCGCGAAAGGTGTGTGCTGTTGGTAATCTGGGTGACGGGTCTAATGTTCTTTTGGATACTGGTGCAAACGAGGTCCTCCGAAAGGCTGCTAAGGCTCCACCTAGATCCATGCCCCTGGAGTTGTTGTTAGCCGACAGTCAGACCATTGAGGCCTCGAGAACCAGGGATGGTGAAGTGATCATTCCAGGAACGGGTCCCGAGGTCATTGCGGGAGTGTGTAGGCTGACAGCTGTTGGATGCAAGTTCGTGTGGAGTGACGAAGGTGCTTGGTTGCAGCTGCCGAAGGATTCTGCTTTCATAGGTGAGTGGGTTCAATTGGAAATTCACGGTGGTTTGCCTTACCTCGACAGGGGTACCTTCATGCGCTTGCGTCCGTTGTTGTCAAAGTGGTGGAAGCAGCATCGAGTGCCGTATGACGCCACGGTGTCCACGGTAGAGGCGGGAGCGTGTGAAGGGGTTGCGCAGGAGACGCCTAAGGACCTGGTGACAACCACAGTGGCTGCAGTTCACGCCGATACGGCTCAGGAGGAGCCACAAGTCAGCACGCATGAAGCATTGATCCGAGATGAAGAAGCAGCGGGAGCGCTGTTACAGAAGGGGCCGAAGGCATGGACACATGCCAATATCATGCAACTTCTTCGGAGTAGTAGCTTGAAGCCGGTCGTGAGGTACCGTAGTTGCGTGCAGGACAAATCAGCACAAGTCAAATCTTGGCTTTTGGGCGCATGGACACATGGTGGTTGCCAGGGTTTGTCCAAGCAGTGCAGGGCTAGGCCGAGTCTGACCAGATTGATCAACGCATTCCTACGTAAAATTTTTCCCACCGGAACTTGGACAAGCATCATCATCAATGACAACGTCACATTTGTACCTCACAAAGACGGCTACAACATGCCAGGAAGTGACAACTTCTTGGTGTGTGTATCTTCCAAGGAGGAGATGCCTAGCGGAGGAAGGTTGTGGATTGAAGATCCGCAGGGTCAGGAGCTACGTCAGGTTCGACCGGATCATGCTTTGTTGGGCAAGCTAGTTGAGATTCGAGGTAAGGGCTTCAGATTTTCACCGAAGTGCTGGCATGGCACTGAAGAGTGGAAGGGCAGGCGAGTGGTCCTGAATGGTCACTCAACGACTGGAGCTAAGAGGTTGACGCAGTCAGAGTTGATGCAGCTGGTGGACATGGGTTTCCCATTGCCTTTGGAGCTATTGTGGTGTGCAAAACCCCAGGCGGCAGTGGAGATTGTGACATCATCAGAAGAAAGCGGCAGCTCCGGAGGCGCAACAGCAAACATCACGACACAGACTCAGCAACATCAGACACACCAGAATCCTGTATCTAGCCCCCAGCCTGAACCGTACTCCGAGAATCGTCCTGAAACTTGCAAGTTGGACCAACCTTCAGGGCATTGTGAGTTTTGGCAGGATGTGTGTGAAGCTCAGGCTGGTTTTAGTGTTGTGCAGGACCATCAGACCGGTGAGTTCAGGGATGGTTTAGGTAGGTCCGGCCTTGATGGCAGCGCCTCCTGTGTTGTACACTCGTCCTATCAGAAGGACTGTCTTCAGTGCCAGGGCAGTAGAGGACATCGGAAGGCGCACTACAAGCTTGCAGCAGCTCAGGTGAGCTCAGCTGTGCTCAGCTTTGATCTCTCTGGCCCACATGTTCGGGGAAGGGATGCCTCTTTGTACTTCTTGGTCGGCGCGTACATTACTGCAGATAAGAAGACACTTCCGTATGTGCGTGTTCAAGAATCTAAGAAGGCTGAAGAAACACTGCGGAACATGAAGAGCATCATTCTGCAGGTGAGGGCAGAGTTTGAGGACCCGACAGCGGCTGTGAGAGTGCATTCGGACGGTGGAAAGGAATTCGTCGCTTCGCAAGTCGTGGAACATCTGTTTAAGGATGCCGTTTGGAAAACGTGCTCATCGGCATATGACCCTCAGGCGAACGGCAGAGCTGAGAGGCAAGTGCAAACCATCAAGGAGCGCGCCACAAGTCTTCTTTTGCACGCGGACATGCCACGATCGTTTTGGCCATATGCTGTGAAGCAAGCAACTTATGAACTTCGGTTGAGCGCGATTGTGGAAGATCCTCCACTTGGTATGCCCACTTTTGGTGATCCCGTTGGTGTTCGTATTCAGGGGGCAGAGCCTTTTGCTCCTCGAGTGCGAGAAGGAGTTTTTCTATGTGTAGACGAATCCATGCAGGATGGATCCCAAGTCATTGTGGACACGGAGGCCGGAACCAAGATCATGACTACTCGATTGCCGGAGCCTTTGGACGCAGCTCCGAAACACTGGCGAAAGCTGCTTAGTCCTGATGAGGACGTGGCAGTGTGGGTAGCTCGTGATGGTTCAGCTAGGTGGACGGAACCACATCCAGATGAGATCGTAACGCTTGAAGAAAGATTGGAAGGCCCAGAAGCAGTTGATCACGAAGCCGGAGCCGCCACGATCATCCGAAAACGAATTCAGGAAGACGATCATGATCATGCCAGTCCGTTCCTTGGAATGAGCCATAGCACAGCAATCAGTTGTCAAGCACGAAGCAAGCAATCAGCAGACATTTCGGAGCCGAAATCCTTGATGCAGAGCGCATGGTTGAAAGGCAAATCGTGCACAGTGTGTGGGCTCTCCTCGGCTGCGTGCCTCGCAAAGAGGTTGGAGCATGAGCCTGCAGAACCAAGGGGGTACCAGCTTGACACCGCGGACGAGGAGGCCCAAGCGGATGAGCAGGCTCGCTTGATGACCGAACTTGCTGCTATGAAGGCGTCGGCGGAACCAACGGATTGTAGAGTCTTCTTCGAAGGATCGCAGGAGGATAGAGATAAGTGGTACGGCGGGGCATTGGCGGAGATGACGGGCATGAAAAACATGGAAGTCTTGGAAGAAGTATCCCGTGACAATTTGCATCAGGATCTCGGTCTTGCACCGGGGGTGAAGATTCCACGTCCACTGCCTACCAAGTTGGTGACGTCGCGCAAGCCCGAGGAGGAGACTGGTAAGGAGTCTAACGCGAAGGTCCAAGGAGAGCCTCCTTGGAAAGCCAAAGTCCGTCTTTGTGCCTGTGGCAACTTTGAGGCCTAGGATGGGGCAGAGGTCACGACGCAGAACGTCAGTCCAGCTGCACTTCGTATCATGGGACATGAGTTGAGTGCCCACCCTGAGTGGGTGGCCGCATCTGGAGACGTGTCTCTGGCCTTCCTGAACTCGAAGCTTGATGACGACGACATCGTGCTTTTAGAACCACCTTCGACTCTAAAGCGGTTAGGCCTAGTCAAGCCTAATGTGTTGTGGCGAGCGCGCAAGCACATATATGGTTTGAGGAGGAGTCCGAGAGCTTGGAGCAAGCTAAGGGACGACACCATCAATGGCAAGGAGCTTGCTTACGATGGAGGATCCTTTGTGGCAGAGCTGGTTCCAGATGAAGAAGGACTCTTTGTTCTACGAGATGTTAGCTCACAAGAGGTCATAGGCATCGCCGCAGTCTACGTCGACGACGTTTTAGTGGTAGGCCAGGCATCGGCAGTCACCGCCTTCCTGGACTTTGTTGCAGCGACTTGGAATACAAAACTCTCAGGCTTCATCAGCCGTGAGGGCCCTGAAGAGCTTCGAAAGGGAGACTTCAGCTGGCTGAGCTTCGCTCCCGCGCCGGTTTCAAGTAGAAGTTTTGTCGTCACACGTGAACACCACGAAGAGCTGATAGGACAGAAGCTGCTGTCCCGCACAGAGGTTGTAGCCGATGTCATGTCCAGTTCTTGCATGTCTGATTCTTGCCGAAGGAATAGTCCAGTAGGAATCCGGAATTTATTTAGTGATAACCGCTGCTGTACACCGTTAGTGAGCCACTGGGCCTCAAGAACCTTGTGACACCTCGTTACAAGAAATGAAAGACCGAGTCACGGGGGTACTCGGCCAAGAGCTCATAGGCTGAGTCATGCACTGAAGCGTGTTTGACATTCTTGAAAGACGGTGGGCAACTAGCCAGCGATAGTCTTTTGTGCACTCTGAGAGCAGCAGGTGGCCTGACTTTCAGTCCCCTGCTGAGGAGGAGTGTTGCTGTAGGGCCCAATCCCTACTTTTGGCAGGTGCACAAATCGAGAAGTGTACCACATCTTGTCTGGCAGGTGCATGACCCCTGCTAAGGATGACACGCACAAATCCGAATGGCTCAAGCACGAGCCCTATGAAGGGCGCAGCGAGGTGGGTGCGAAAAGCACCTTGGGGCATTGGGGTTTGGGTTGCTTGTTTGAGGGTCCTTGTAGTGCCTTGCTATCTTGCATGCTACTCGATGTACTATGGAGAAGTATGATCATCTAGATGACTTACCTATGCAGATTAGAAGGCATCATGCAAGTCCTACTCCTAGTCACTATTCTATTGTTACGAACAGCCCTTCCCCTGAACCAAACACCAGAAATCAACAGCTTCCACAGCGCTTCCGCTGCGTTTTGGGCTGAAACGATGCATATTTCCAGGCCGAGTCATAATGAAAGAAGCTTGAACAAAATACTACGGCGAACGGAGATCCCGTTTCCCTCTGCGGCTCACGAGCCTCTGAGCTGCATCCAAGCGCTTTCCCACGGCGGCCAAACTGGGAGCCGGCACTGCCTCAGCCGTCCGGAACCAGCCTTCCACTTTACCCCCCCAAACCAAGGATCCTTTAAGAATTCTCTTCAGAAGGCCCTGTGAGCGAAGCCTACTATACCCAGCTGCAAGGCGGTTGCCTGGAGTTGCTCTCTTTTTGTTGCGACTCCCGTCCAAAGTCCTCAAGCAAAGTCACCCCACTCGCTGACCCTACGCGACCCTACTATTCAGAGTGCTCCCCCCCCTCTTTGTACAGATGCCCTTTGAGCCAGGCCACGGGAGCAAAGGGTGGGCTCGGAATCCGAGGGCCGCTGATCGCCTCACTCTCCGCACTGCCCAAGGCCGCCAAGAAGGGCCTCTGGGGAAGATGCAGATGCTGCTGGGCACTTCTTCCAGGCTCCAACCGTCGTGGTCTGACAAATGCGGCTGCAGCTGCCAGTATCACCCGATGCAGATGCCTTTCGTTCTTAGCCCTGACAGAGGGAGCGAAGTGAACCCCCTTGCCACCCTGATAACTGTGCTCCGACTCCTTCACTCCAGACACTCGGAACAGCATGACGACGCCCCCTTTGTCGGGGCTGTGCCGTCTGTTTCTTCTTGCATTCCGCAAGGCTTCTGCCCCACGATTGGAAGTGCCTCAGATTTTTTCGGCAGTCGTGTATGACTCTTTGCCAAGCACGCTTCTTGGTGATGCTCTTGGCGCATTTCGAAGCTCTGCGCCCCGGCTGCGTCTTGACGCGATTGGACACTGTCTACACTTTCTGAGCACTCTTGTCAAGTAAGCCAAGAGATAAAGAAAGTACTGTAGGTAGCTTGTGCTTGCCACTGTCGCTGTCCAGTCTGCGACGATTCTGCGAACACTTCGCCGATAGAGTGTATCCGATATTGTAGTCTCCGAGTTGTCGCGTTCGCGATCTTTCTCCCGCGGCTTTTTGCGTGCAGTGAACCTCTTGGCCATGCGCGGAGGCTCGAGATTTTCTTTGGCATGCGCTTGGACAGTCTCCACTCTGCTCTGCTGTTTTCCTTGCTGCGGCCTGGAATGCTCCTGGTTGCTACTTCGTGCATCAGCAAGGCCTCGAGGCTTGTGCCTCTGTACAGCCGCTGTGCGCAGAGCAAATCCCCTTCCCCGACTGCTCCCACCGTCCTCGAAGGGTCCGGCGCTCGGCTGGGCTTCCAGGGAGGCTTGGCCTCCGCCTTGGCCGCCAGGGCGGCCGAGGGGGCCGGAGCTGGCGCTGCAGCAAACGGCGCGGCCTGCGCTCCGGCTCTCCGACTATCTCCGACCCCTCTCAATCGAAGTTCCTCCCGCCTCGGGCCGCTTGTGGCCGCAGTTTTTGCAGAACCGCGCAGTTGCCGGGTTGAGGGTCCCACAGTTGGGGCAATAGTAGGGTTCAGCCTCGCCACGCGATCTGTCATCAAAGTATGTGCCGCAAGCAGGATACGACGGATACGATGCTGCCTTGGGCGAAGCCGGTTGTGGAGGAGTCGGAGCTTCCGGGCAGGCCTCGCAAAGTTGCAGATGTTTGCTGTTAGTCACTGTATACCGTCTCTTTCGTCAAGACCATGACAGCCTGCCCCACCACCGCTCCGCTCACGGGCTTTGCCTGCAAGTAGCCTTAAGCATGGGGGTTTGCAGCAAGGTCGGAAGTTCGCAGTGCCGGGATCAGAAAACGCAGCCCGGCCACGTGCTTTGCCGGCTAGGAGCGCAGCTTGGGCCGACCTGATGAACGTCATGAAAGTCATGAAGACCGGACAGGTGCCACAGCTCGCTGGGACTGTTTCGTGGCCTGGAAGGAGAAATCGCAGGCGACAGCGGCGACGGAGACTTTGGAGATTCAACGCCTTCGGAACGACATCATGTGCCCGCGTGACCCTCCCGAGCTCTGAGCTACTAGCGAGTCTCTTCCCCTGGCCAGAACCTGGGCAGATCTGCTTGTGTCTCCACTGTGAGCTGGGCGCTTTCCTCTCTAGCTTCCTCTGAAACAAGAACGACTCGCTGCGGTCGAGCAGCAGCAGAAAGCAAAGAAGGCTCTTCTTCCCGTCCCAGGTCCGTTGCCACTTGTCGCACAATCTGTTCAAGGCCGTGCCTCCAGCTTTGCCAAAGCAGCATGCAACTCACGAGAGCTTGCATATCAGAGCCTGCCACAGCTGCGGTGAGAGGAGTCTCTTGCAGGACTTCCACTGCGTCCTGCCCAGGAAAGCCGAGGCTGTTCTGCGCAGCCGGGCCCCACGAAATCTGCGCCTCTCCGGACATGGACTCAAAGAGCTGGCCCGAGCCGAGCCTCAACAAATTGCGCCGCAGTTACGGTCTGCGGCGCAGTCGCAACCGCGGAAAGTTGGGCTTGAAACAGCACGAGGCCCGGAGTGGAGTCGAAGGAGGTCTTGGCCAAGTCAGGCCTTGTTGACTTGCTGGCCTCAACAGCTCAACAACTTCAAGCAGAAGCAGGATGCATTTTGATTCACTTTTGGCCCAGTTGCTGAGTGCCCGAAAGCGCGAGACAGCTCGAGTCCGTCTGGCTGCAGATGTGTGGGGCTCAGGAGATCCACCCGGCTGAACCTTTGCCAGAAAGGCACTGGCTGAGAACGCTTGCGTGCGGCCGCTTGCTCTCTACGGGATTCTGAGGGCTCTTCTGTCCAGCAATGGTCGCAACCAGCACCCGGCTCTCTCCGAGCCAGGCCAAGTGAACAGAGTCGTCCTTCGTTTTGACAGAGTGGGCGACCCGTTTGGGGAGGCCTTCCCTGCTTAGCTGCCGCGCCGCCTGCCGCAGGAGCGCTGCCACGCTGGCGCCTCCAAGCAAAGCCCCACCCCGCCCCGGGCGATGGGCGCAGGAAATCCCGGCGCCTGACTGCGAAAGGTCGCAGTGAGGCGCTACGTGCGCTGCTGCGAAGTGGCTGAGCTCCGCCGCTGCCGCGTGGAAAGCTCGGGCCACGAGCTGCTCAGGCACCTCTCAACGACAGGCTCAACAACTCGATTCGAATTCGACCTTCCTCCCCTTTTTTAGTTTTTCTCTCTCTTTGGGGTTCTTGCAGTTGTGCCTCCTCGGTGGCTTCGAAAAGGAACTTGGGAATGCTTTGCGCCACTCGGAAGGACACCATGTGGCCAGCCGGGCCGAAGCCGTTGCACACCTGGAAGTTGGAAGATCCAAGCAGAATTGTCCAACGCGCTGGGCTTCCTGAGCTTCTTGCCAGGTAGAGTGCTCGCCCAGCTCTCTGGGTGATGCTGAAGCAGTCCTTGCAGCTTATGATTTCTATGCCACTCGCATGCGCGGAAGCCTATGCTATCTGCGACGATTGGCCTTGCTTGGCTCCACCCCGCGGCGGCTGCAGAAGCATGCCTTCATGCACGTTTTGCACGGAAGAAAGGCACGGAGGTTTCTCATGCATGTCACTTTGTAGCTTTGCCTGTGCCCGGCCACCCTGGAAGGTCGGCAGTGCCTGGGCCAGTCCTGCGGCCAGGACGCGTGCATACGGCGTTGATGCTATGCCCCTTACGCGTCCTGCTGCATCCAGGCGTTTCAAGCTGATGCGATTGTCTGAAAGCCTTTGGAAGCGCAGAGCTGGCTCCCAACTCCACTCTTGCAGCTTGCAGCTTCGCTCTCGTCTTCACCCGCGCAGGCCCATGCCATGCCAAGCATGGAGATGAAAGCTGCGTCTTTCGCCAAAGCACGGCTCGCGAAGCCAGGCGCCGCTGGACCCCGAAGAGGCCTGGAAGAGAGGGCAGCGAGAGGGAGTCCAGAGGAGAAAGGCAGGGCAGGGAGGGAGGCTTTGGAGCCTCGACGGCGCTCACGAGCTGCCGATCGAACTCCTGAGCCGAAGGGCCGAAGGCGCATTGAGACTTCCGGGGCCGGGGCCGCAGAAAACTCGCTTTGGCCCGCCTTTGGACACAGCGACGTGTCTGGAGTTAGGGCCAAGTCCTGCGGAAACGACAACCAACAGAGAGCAAGAGTCAGAGGCGTCGAACCGCATCTTCAGTCTCCTCTTGGGGCATCGGCCGCGACCTCATGATGTCATGATGACCCAGGATGGGACCAAGCTCGAAGCTCGAAGCTGAGCTCGAAGTGAGTCCCCAGCGGCGCTGTTGGAAGGCTGCCTGTGTCAGACACGGTCTTGATCCATTTCTGGGAACGCCAACGCAGCGACGCAACGATCCCGGGCCCACGGCCAGGGCCGTCCCGGCTTCCTCCCTGAGCTGGTGCAGGCATCCAATGCAACCTCCGGCAGCGAAGACCGAAGAGCGGAATCTCTCCAAGTCCCAAAACGCCCTGCTCTCGCTGAGGGGCACGGCAGGATGCAGGAGACATCGTCGGAGCAGTCCTCGGCGGCCTTTCCAGGGCGGCCAAGAAGCGCTTGACTGCGCTCTTTCTGCCCTTGCCAGGCCCCGCCCCGCTTGCGGCCTGGTGCCAGCGAGAACGTGCTTCAGCCGCCAACTTGCCGGCCGCGAAGCTCGGGCCTTTCAGAGCAAAGCATCCCCTTAGACTGTCTAGGTGTTTTTTGTAGGACTGGGACAGACGTGAGTCGGGGCTCGGCGAGGCTCGAGGCTCCCGCCACACTCTTTTAAGCGGCAGCTGCTCAAGAGCTGCAGGGCCTCCTCGCCGGGCCTGCTCCAGGGCGAAAAACCACCCCCCGGCCAGGTCGTGATGTGGTGGCCTTGCGTCATCCAGCATTTCCCAGAAGCCACCCGAGCCCAGCAGCACCACACCGGGTGTCCTTCAAAATGCACACTGCAATCAGTGCCGAGCTTCTCTGGCGCCTTTGGCCGCCTCTCGAAGGAGGTCTTCCTGATCTCGGGCTGCGAAGAGAGGCCGAGACCCTGCCGCGCAGCGCAGCAAGCCGCTTGCAAATCTCAGAAGGCTCTGTGATGCCCAATGCTCCCTTAAGCCGCCTGTCCGGCCACATCCCCGAAAGCGCGGGTAACGAAGAGGCCCGGGTAACGCTCGCCCTGGCGAAAATGCGGAGCTTGCCGCTAGCCAGTCAGCTTCGCGAACTCTGCCGGGGCCCCGGCCGGTACGAAGAGCCTTACCTCGCGCGTATACAGTGGGTGGCGCAAGCTCGACTCAACGCAGGACAGTGTGGCATGCGGTGAAATGTGTGTCTGGTGCATGTCCTCGCCGATGCAAAGCCCGGGCAACAAGAAGCTGCGGCCCGCACGTGACCGGAATTCGGCGGCACCTGACAGGATTTCATGGCTACAAGGAGATTCTTGCTGGGAAGCTGTTTCTCGCTCTATTTCTGTCTCACTCTTTTCCACTCTCTTGCAAAAACCAATGCCGTGACACTCATGCTGAAACGAGCGCTCAATCATAGCTTTCCCAGAGGCAAAGCAGAGGCGACACAAAACACTCCACTATACCCAAACCTGCATGTGCATGCTTGTGCACGCAAAACAAAGTCTTTGATACGTTGGCCTGGCCCTGGCAGTGTTGACGACACGCGTCGTTTGACTTCCAATTCAACCATTGGAATGCAGCTGGGAGTTCTCTTCTTATCAGGAAGAGGCTTTGCAATCCTGACGCCAACTGTAATTGACTGATGTCGGCGACCTTGAACATGGAGTCAGTTGGTTAGCTTGCAAGTCTATCCTCAGCTCAATTCTCCAGCTTGCATGGAAGCTCCACCTGAACCAACTTGGCACCACTGTTCCGCGCGCGCTGCAGCTCCTTTACGTCCTTGTGATGCGGTGGCAGTTGCAGCCGTCCAAAACAACCGGATACGCGTCCTCGGTGGTATGAGCCGGAGTGACCTGACTCATTTGACTCTGCTCTGCTCCGCCTCCGCTTGGCCTCCGCTGGGGCAAAGGCCAGGTCCACTCGCCGGCTCGTCTCTGTGACCTCAGGCAGCGACGTTACAGCTGCACATCGGGCGGAAATCCCAAAGCGTCACACCGTGGCCACCAGGACGCGCGTGTCTCCAAGCCAAGCCTGCGATGCAGAAACCGGGACGTAATTGAAGCATGAAGGTGTCGCGCCTGCGTATGTCGCCCAATGCATGTGGAAACGTGGGGAACTGAGAGCCCCGCCACTTTCACCTCGTCCCCATGCCGGAAAGCTACACTGCAGCTTGCTCCCGACCTGGAAGCTAGTGGCGAGCTTTGGCCTATACATACAAGCTGCCGTACGATTGAGCATGTCATCGAGTACGTCCGGTTTGCTTTGACAAAAACGCCAGACTCTAGACTCTAGACGTGTGCATCCCAGACCCTGGTCATCAAGTCTGGGCCGCCCGGCGATGAGATGTCGATATACTTGGCCTTGGCAAACTCCGCCACATCTTCGGCCACTTTCGGGAAGGCATGCACCTCAAGTGGCCCAGCAGGGCTCTTTGAGCAGCTCGCTGCCGCGTCTGACTGGGGCTTGCACCAAAGCCTCCTCCGAGCGATGCCCTGCAGCCAAAAGCTGCTCCAGGAACCAAGGCAAGCTCTGCCTGGCTCGGTCTCCCGCGTCCGACGCTCTCGGACGCTCTCCATATCTTCCAGAACCAGGCGTGAGCGGCGCTACACGGAAGGCGACAAGATGTCCGAACGGGCCATGCCCATCACCTTTCCAAAGCCCAACACGAAGTGATGAGGTCCATCACTCGGGCCGTCGGCCGTGATCCTGACACTGAGAGTCCCACAAAGCACATAGAGGATGTCCTCGTCGTAACGCGTGAGGCTCAAACAGTCCTGCGATGCATGGAAGAATCAGCTTCATTGCAGTGGCTCGTGGTTTGGGGAACGCCGGCCGCCGGCCCCGCCTGGCAGGGCAAAGGGTCCGTGCCTCGGCCGGACAGACTGCCCTCACCCTTTATCCCCGAAAGTCTCGACCGCCAGGGGGACCACTGCCTCGCTTGCCTGGGAGGCTGGAGATGCCCAGCTGGAAGGAGCTCGAGCTCCTTCCGGCCCTCAGAAACAAACGCTCTCTCTCCGGGCCAAGTGCAGCACCAGCTTTGGGCCACCTCCAAAGCTAATTGAAATCCAAGTCTGGGTGGTAACGCGAGTGTCCCGCGATCGTGACGCGTGACCCGACTGCAGACCCTGCAAACCCTATAAAGGCCCACGACCATGTACATCGATTATTTTGTGCTCGACACTCCCTGGTGGTTCTCGGTGTGCGTCGGTTCGCCCCTCTACACCCCCGATAGCAGGCGGAGGCGTCCGAGGACGCAGCCAACGTGACACTGATTTTCCAGAATCCAGCACAGGCGTACTGACAAGGCAAAAAAGCTTCTGAGCTCGCAACGCGCTCTCGGCCATCCCCTGCGACAGAGTCCCACGACGTCGCAAAGGGGTTGCATGATTGGGCTGAGGGCTGCTGGCCGCGGGCCGGCCTCGGCTTGGACAGCAGTCTGAAAAGGCTCAAGCCACTGTTGGTCATCTTTCGGCACCTCGATAGAGGTGCACGCAGGTGCGGCAACAGGAAAGCTGGCAGACTCGTCTTCAAAGCCCAGCAAGCGCTTCTTTCTGGCAGCTTCTGGGTCAAGCTGCAAACTCATCTGCAGCATCCGCCCCGAAACCCTTGGGGTTCCCGGGCTTGCGGGGCTTACCTTTCTGGGAAGCTTTGCCCTTGCCAGTGCCCTTGCTGCCTTTGGTGCCCTTCGTGCCCTGCTGCCGTCTCTCCTTGAGGCGCCGGTGCTGGCCACGCGGGCCGCCGCGCTGGCCTGCCTGGCCTTCCTGCGCCTCACCTGCAGTACGCTCGTACCTGAGCCAAGCATTGAGTACACCTACATGGAATATGCGTACCACATGTGCGCACAGATATCAGTTATCATCCAAAGTGAAAATAATAACTATAACACATGTGTAAATCTGTATACGTAGGATCTTACCGGGGTCCGGGCCGGTTCTTCTGGACCACTTCGCGCGGTGCCTCGCGAAGGGCGAAGCTGGTCGCCAGGTGTCCCAGGTGGAGCTGGCCGAAAGGAAAGGATGCTCGGAGCTCCCGTGGGAAGGAGCGGTAAGCCTCCGGAAGACCAGCGATGTCTCAGGATGCATCCCAAGCCCTGAGCCCTCTGATCTGGCCTTCAAGGAGGCCAGGAAACCGGAGCGCGCCCGCGAGGCCAAGGCTGCCTGTGCCGCCACGCGGCTGGCGAGGTGGCCGGACAAGAGGCCCTGACACGAAAAGCTGGGAACGAGGATAGTCTTTCCTTGACTAGGGTTTGGGGTACGTTGCCATGTTGAAGTTTAAGTCTTTCGAAGGATTTCAGGCTGTGCTGTGGGAGGCTTAAGAAGTCTGAGTCCGAAGCAAGAAGACACGTTACAAGATGTCCGGGCTGGGCAGTCCTGCATGTCCCGATAGCTTGTCAGAGAAGCGGGCGCTTTGCTTCGCAACCCGCTTAACAGCTCCTGCGGCGCAGTAGGCTCCCAGTAGAATTTTACGACCACTCTCTTGGATCTAATTCAAAGGGGCCACTCTAGATCAGATAGTGTCAGAGTTGTTAAGTAGACTATCTCAGCAGACCCCAACAGCGATGGAACTTCACACAAGTTGGTCTAACTTGGATTAACGATTAACATGGGCTTCGGGCTTAGCCAGATGAAGTTGTGGTGCCAAGCCACCACCTAACCTGCATCTCCACACCCAGTTATGAATAACACCCGAATTTCTGCTAGTTTCAAGGTTTTCACACACCCTGTAGACAGTGCTGGATTCTGCAATGGTCGAGGATGCCGCGCGGGTGGGAGAAGTAAGGCCTTACGGTCTTAGCCGCTCTCTCTCCTCGAGTTGCATCTCCCGGAGGTCCGTGAGGTTTCGGCTTCGCAGGACGTCCAGGAAGCCGAGCTCGCTGGGCTGCAGGAAGAGCAAAGCGCTGCCCTGCTGGCCGATACGGGCTGTGCGGCCCACGCGGTGCAGGTACTCCTCGGTCCTGGTAACGCTGCGGCACAAGAGGCGCTATCCAGAAACTGCAGAGCGAGTCCTCTGCGGAGGGTCGTACTGGATGATCCAGTCGATCTGCGGGAAGTCGAGGCCGCGAGAAGCCGCATCGCTAGCAAGAAGCACTCCTCCAGGGACCTTGAGGAAGTCCTTAATGTAACCAGCACGCTCTTCTTTGGAGAGGCTTCCATGCAACTTGAAGATTTTGGTCTTCGCAAACATCTTCTCTTCATTCTCGCGATCACCGACGTCTTCAGCTACCTCCTCCTCTTCCTCTTCCTCCTCATCGTCCTCTTCCTTCAAGAGCTTGGCATCTTTCGCCAGGCCAACGAAGCGACCCTGCAGCTTCTTGATGGCTGGCTGGTCGTGCCTCTTCATTCTTCCGCCGCGTGGGGGCCAGGCTGCGTCCTGGAGAAGGTCGCAGTGGAAGTCCACCGAAGCTCCCGTGGAGAAGAAGATGATGGACTTCTTCTCACCCACCCGCGACAAGATCGCAGCAAAGAGGGCTGCGAGCCGCTCCTTCCCTGGAACTACGCAGTACCATTGGGTCAGGGTGGATGGGGCCAAGAAGTTCAGCTCTTGACCCACAGCCACGGTGCCCGTCTCAGCGACTTCTTCCTTCGCATGTGTCTCTGCATCTGCCCAGAAGGCTTTCGGACGGAGGCAGAAATCAGCAAGCCTTAGCTTCAGGTTTCTGCAGCGACCACCGAACCCAGCGAAGGAAATGGGATGCCATCTCAGTTGCTGTTGCACCGCGGGAACCAGAGTTGCCGAGACCAGCAGCGTCTGCACTGATCCCGTGGGGCTTTCGGCATTCTCGCCCTCCTGTTCAGATGTAATCGCAGCCTAGACTTGCAAACAAACCCCTGTCACTGCCAAGTCCTTGGCTGCTTCCAAGATCTTCTTGTGAATAGATCGAATCTGTGGCTCAAAGCCCATATCGAGAAGCCGATCTGCTTCATCCAACACAAGGCACCGGATGTTGCGGACCTCAAAGCAGACTCTCGCACAAGACACCAAGATGGCAGAGACTTGCCTCCACCACCTGTCTCTTAAGTGCATGTACCCTTCCCTTCCTCACATGCACTGCTAGGACTGCTAGGAGCATGGGTTAGGAGGACGAAGGGCCCAGCGGGCATCAAACCGACGAGGGCCGAGAAGGTAATGCGGAGGCTGGACGGCGGATGATGCGGATCTACACACTGAAACCCGCAAGCGTCGAAAAGCTTATTCTGGTTGTACAGCTTGTACAGCAACCCTCTAGTCTTTCGTGAACGGGGCGCGTGAGAATTCTCGAGATGGAGGGCTTTGGGGTCTGCCGTTCTCTCCGAGGTGCAACGAAGGTGGCTGTGTGCTCGAGGTGGTATGCCAGGCGCCCCGGAGTCGCGCAGAGGAGCACGAGACCTTTGCGGATGCGGGCTTTCTCGCTCTTGGGCTTCTCTCCACCGGCCACCGCTCCACACACCAGGGAAGGCATCATCCGAGCCAGATCAGACGCAACCTTCAGGGTCTGGAGCGCCAGTTCTTTGGTAGGTGAAAGGACTGTGGCCAACGTGCCCTTCCTGCAGCGAACTCGCACTCTGCTGTTCAACACTCTAAAGACTATATAGTGACTAGTGAGTCTCGTTCCTACTTAGTTGGTTAGTTGCTTGGCGGTCCTGCGGTCTATGCCACCCGGAGTCACCAGCAATTGGTGCAAGACCGGCAACAAGAAAGCCAAGGTCTTGCCTGAGCCTGTCGGGGCCCGCAGCAAGACATCCCGCTTGCCCGTCAATGCCCGAGGCACAGCGAGGGCTTGGATGGGTGTGCAGTCTGTAAAGCCCAGATATTGAAGCTGCCGAAGCAAGGACTCGTGAAGTTTCAAGGCCACAAAAGCCGTCTCCGAAACGACACCGCTCTCTTTCAGTTCTGCGGCCTTTCGGGGGGCTTCACGTTCACGGATCTTTGGCTTCTTGGGAGGCTTCGATGGCGTCTGATCTGCTCCTGACGGATGCAAGGGTTTCCTCACCTTGGCCCTGGCCGCCGTGGCCGGCGCGGCCGTGGCCGGCGTGGCCTTGGCCTGGGTCCTCTTCCAGGCCTCCAAGACCTTCGCCTTTGCTGGCTTCGGCTTGGGCGCCTCTCGCTTCCGCTTCGCGCGGTTTGAGGCTCCCGGCGGCTCCTTTTCTTGGAGCCTCTCCGCCTCCGTCGCGCTCTTCTTCACTCTCCCAGTCAAAGGCTTCGCCGACTTCGCCTTCCTCTTTGAAGGACCCTCCGACACACGTTTCCGCCTGCCCAGGGCCTGGATGGTGCGGGCAGCACCTGGGGCCAGGCCTGAAATGTTGATGCTCAGGTCATCCATGGCCAAGGATCCCAGCTCCGCTGCTCCGCTGCGGTTTCTGTTTTGCTGTCACTGTAGCTTCCCGAAGCAGGTCTTGAGACTCTGTCTTGCAATGTCCGGGATCCCCCAATGTCACTACGTCTGCATGTTCCTTCTATGACTCCATGACGCCACTTTGGGCGCTTTCTTGAGCTCAGGTCTGCAAGAGAAACGCAATTAGCAAAGCCGCTTGCAAGGGTTTTGTTGCTTCGGTGCTGTGCAGCCCGGCGGAAACTTCGTGCCTCCATGACGGTTGGGTCCGATCCAGGCCTTCGCACCTACAGCACAAGGCCACGGAAGTGAACAAGTGCAAAGCACAAGCACTCCACCAGGGTTCCGCCAGGCTCCTAGCCCAAACCCGTCTTTCCTCCTCGCTGGGCTCCAGGTGGCTCACCACCTCCAGCACGGCAACGCGGCTCAAAGAACTGCAGTGAACTGCAGCTGCTTTGGACCCTGGAGGCCTGCGCTTTGTATTGCTGAGGTTGAAGTGCAGGATCCAGGCAGATCATCTCAGGACCTCAGCAGTTTCGGTATCCAAATCCAGGGATCTTCTAAACTGGGCTTCAACTGGGCAGAATGGCTCTGCAGCTGCTGATCGATGTCCAGGGCCTATAGGGAGCAAGGAATAGGAGCGCCGCCGAGTCTCTCTCTCTCTCTCTCTCTCTTTCCCTCTGTCTTTCGCGAGGGCTATGGCGAAGGGGAAGTTCCCCTACTCTCTCTCTCTCTCTCTCTCGGCTCTTTTTGGCTCCAGAGCCTGCTCCGGCCGCACCAACTCCCGCTCCACCTCCCAGTTCTACCACCAGCTCTATGAGGCCAGGATTCCCGCCGAGCCATCTCGCGCTTTCGTCCCCCGCCTTGAGCTTCGCACGGCGGCGCTTGCTTCGCGCCTTTCGCGCCAGTCGCGAATCACACCTCCCCACGCCCCCTTTTTCCCGAAGCTGGGCCTCCAAGATCGGAGAGATCGATTTGCTTTTGGGCTCCTGCAAAACGCCGCACAAAGCCCAAAGCCAGGCTCTCTGGCCACTGTCGGAGCGCAAGAGCATGGCTAGATTGCTGCGAGGTTTGGAAAGGCCGATCATCCGGCAAGCGTCCGTGGGATGCCAGCTCTATGCCGGAGTGGCGACCACACAAGCATCGAAAACATCTACCGAACCTTCCCACCCGCTCCTGCACCCCGGCCTGCGGCGGAGGAGTCTGCTTCGGTTCCTGGTCTTTCAGCTGCCTGGTCAAGAGCCGCAAAAGAAAGCGGCAAATGGCGCGCAAGTTCCAAAGCCTCAAAGGCTGCCGTGTCTGCTTGGTCTGCGCGTTGTCAAGCCAGCCGTCGACCTAAGTTCGGCCGGGTTCGGCGAGCTGCACTGCCGCACTTCGCAAAATGCCAGGTTCCAGACGGGGATCTCTGGCAGTCCCCGGTCACCTGCAAGCGCGACATAAGTATGATTACCATCCCCGGGCACGGGCTGCAAGGCTTCTAAGGCAGCGACGCCGCTCCTTCCTCTTGGTCTTCACTTCCCGTGCCTGGGACGTGCACCCTGGCCCTGCTCTGGCATGCTGTTGCGGCAAAGGGTTCCCGGCGCGCTCCGGCAGTTCCTTCCTCGCCTCCTGCTGGGGCAGCACCAAGCCGACCTTTTTGCCACGCATTCAAAAGAAGAAACCGTGCTTGTGCTGCTAGTGACTGCTAGTTAGTGGCTATAGTGACTGCCGAGAAACATCCATGTCGGGGAAGACCTGAAAGCTCCAATGCGCAGTTCAGATTCGAATGGGCCACTCACAGATTCCCAGATGAGGAACCTTGTCGTGGAAGACGTCCAGCTGAAGAGGAGTGAGTACCGGGGCCCGCCACTTCTCAGCCTTCCAGGGAAAGCTGTCGCCAAAAGAGCAAGCTTGGTGTAACCTTTTGCCGAGCTGCTGTGGAGGCCAAGACCTGCCGCAAAACCGGAGCACAACCACAGTCGAGCTTTTGGGCACTTGCACCTCAAAGTCCCGGTCAGCACCCAGGAGCTCGTCGGTCTCATCAAAAGAAGATTCTGATCCCTGGCCGCTGATTGCCATCCCGGGCCTTGTCATGCTCAGGTGGCTTCAGCCACAGCCTGCAGTGGCGGAAGGCACTGAGCCCGAAGAATTGCGAAAGCAAGGATTCAGGGCAACCATGGCACTGGGTGACAGGGGGAAACTCTAGAGAGCAAAAGCTACTGGGAAACGAACTCTTCGGCTTCGTGCTCATCCTTCTCCTTGCAGGTGGTAGGCTCAAGCTTGAGGGTATCAAACGACTTGGAATTGTGGAAGATCCGAGGCGGGCACGTAGTGGAACATGTCCGGGAAAAGTGCCTGGTGCTTCTCCATCCTTCCCGGAAACAAGAAGAGGATGAGGGAAAAGGCCGGGGAGGGCTCTGCGGGAAAGGCTCTTGCCTTGGCTCCTCTTTGGTCGGAGGTGCCGGAAGGGAACGCAGTGCTTGGGGAGCGCGAGGGACGGGTTTGAAGGCCTCCCAACCTAACCGAGCGGACTGATATGGACTCACAGCAGCTTTGTTCGGTAAGTGTCTTTACGTGGCCGGGTGCGCGGCCGGCGGTCAAAGGGGGGAGGACGAGGTCCCCGGCCACCATCGAACCCGGAGGCGGCTCACCAAATGGAACTGGGCCGGTTTTGATTTCTCTGCGGGACAGGATTTCTGCCAAGGCTTGGGCTCTGCGGTCCGAAGTGAAGGGGCGCAATCAGCTGCGGACCTGTGCGGGCTGAGTTCCCCCACTTCGGAAAGCCGCTTTCTGCATCTCTGAGCCTCCGTAGCTTCCACCAGTGGGCCCCGCGAGCGCGGCCGGTGGTGCTGGGGGAGCTTCAGGCATCGCCTCACGCCGAGCAGGATGAGAGTAAGTGCACTGCCACGACCTTCGTCTCGCCTTCGGTGCGGTGCCTGGCTGCGGCACTTCGGTGGAGACCTGGAACGCACATGGCAGTCGTCTGCGCTTCGCTTGCTTGTAGCTGTGAGTGGGAGACCATGGGCATTTTCCTTGAATGTAGCTGTAACTGTGCACAGCAGCGCGGCATGCCGCGACTTCTTGGTCTGGCAAGTGTGGCATTAGTCTCACAGTACAGTGTGCCTTTGTACTGCGAGTGCAGGCGGGCATCAAGCGACCTCTGGAGAACATGCCATTGTGCTTGTTTGAGTTCGTGGATGGTGCCGTGCAGTGGCCGTGTCCAGGCGTCGACATCTTTTGCAGATAAATGCAGACAGAAGATGTGACCCTGGCATGCCTATCGTGCCCTTCAAGGGGAGCGCGCTTTTGAGCTTGAGAACCGTGGGGAGGATTGTCATGGCCAGGATCACGTGTACAAAGTACAAAGCCCTTACTCTGAGGATCAGCGCGCATGCAAGAACCCATCGTGCCCGCCTTTGCTGGCTGGAAGAAGAAGGCATACTCCAGTTCACCCGGTCCTCCTAGGAGCTTCTCGCGTCTCCTGCAAGTCCGAACGATGCCCAACAGCTAAGCTTCTGCCTGCGTCTCTCTGAGTTGCTCGCTGCAGCCACTGGGCCGGAGGGACGTTCCAAAGCGCGAGGCCTGAGCGGAAGACTGGAAGAGAGACAGAGCTGCGCTCAGCTGAGAGCCCCTCGTTTTTGCCCAAACCCCAAGGGCCCAAACCCAGTGATCCCAGCACTTGGTTTGCTGGCACCGAGGAGTTCATCACCTGCCGGAGGCCCAAGAAGGCCGGCCCTTTCTTTCGAGGTCCAGAGGATTCAGAAGGGGGGGCCTTGAGCTCCAGCTCGCCGTCTTCCGCCCCCACCGGGAAGGTAAACCTTGCAATCCAGGATTGGAGGAATTGGGTTGGCCATGATGAAGTTAGTGGTGACCATTTCCATTTTCTAACCATGCACCACCCCCTAGCACCCAAACCATAACAACCTATACCTCAACCTTCGAATATCCTCCGGCGCAACAGTTTCCATATCTTATATATTTTACTATAGAAATTTAAATAGATATAATTACTAAACTATATTTAATCAAATAGTTTAAAGTTATGTGTATTTTCTTTGTTATTTTTCTTTTTCCTTAACTATATTGTTTTCTTCATTGTCATCTACTAGTTTCCTTATCTCTTCGTAAGCATTTTGTTTAAACTTCTTCTCTTTCGGTTTCTTCTCCATTTGTTCGTATGTTGTTGCTTTAGGATGAAACATTATTAATATTTCTTAGATTATTTAATGCTTCCTGATGCTTTTTAGTCTTGATATGGTGGCGTTTGATATATGTCTTATAAATACTTCCGCATATCTCACATTCTACTAACTGACTATTATTTTCTCTATTTTGTTTTCCGCATTCTTTCTTGTATTGATTGACTTCTTCCTTATGTTGCTCATTGTAGTTTTTATTTTTTTGTAACCTTACTTCTCTATTTCGGTAATAACTTTCTTTGTTTCGTTTATTGCATTCTTCCTTATTTTCATAATAATATTCTCTTTTTTGTTGGTTTAATTCTTCTCTTTTATTCTCACGGCGTTGTTTATCGTATTCCCTCTTTCGCTCTTTCGTATCATTAGTATATTCATGTTTAGTCCTTGCTTCTATACGGTTGTTTAATGTTCCCATTTGTCTTATGTATTCTCCTTCAACTGCTCTCAACTGGTCTTTATTATCACAGGGGTATTCCTTTATCAATTCTAAATAGAACTTATCGCTTCCAATTTCTCGCATGGATTGATACAACTTATAGTGTTGTTTGTTTTCGGCGTTCATAACGCTACGATGTTTTGCCATACGCTGACATAATTTTTGACAAGTGCTTCCAATATAACAATCGTCATTAACTGTGTTCAAAATCTTGTAAATCTTACCATTCTGATAGTCCATTTTAATATTTTTGTTCTTTTTTAAGCTTTAACTATGTTTCAAATTGTTCCATAAATTCCTCTTGAGTGATTGGTACATTTCCTGCTTTATTACTAACATTAGCAATATCAGAATAACTATGATTATCAAGTGGGTTTAAAGAACTTCTATTTAATGTTATACTCCCTCTATCAAATATTGATATAGGGTCTCCGGCCTTTCTCACACGAAGGTTAGTGCCTGTATCTTCTGGTTTTTGATTTGAAACAAAAGGCGAACCATAAGACCTTGAACGGAATATATTCCCGTAATCATCGTTAATTTGCTGACTAACCGCACTGGCAAGACTATGACTTATAATATCAGTAACACCGTAATGTTTTTTACCATCAATTTCAATAGCATCGTCTTTAATAAACTCATCAACATCATTATATCTTTTTGTGTTTCTTGTTTGATAAAACGGTAGTTTTAAATCGTCATAAAAATCAATGGGGTCTTTGTTCCAGCAATGTATAAAATACTGCCGTTTCTATACATCCTGTCCGGACTTTCATATGCTAATCTTACACCTTGAGCATCAGTTAAAAATGTTTCAGTCCCCGCTAGTTCTTCTCTGACTTCGTCATTAATTTTACTTCTTGTATCTGGTGCTTCATACATTATCCCCTCATTTCTACTTTTATGTTTAGACATTATTAAACAAGAATATAAATTATTTTCTTTTATTATTGTATAAAATGCTGAAATTCGCAAAGCTACTTTAACATATGATATATATTATCTAAGATAATATATATATATATATATCAGATGTTGAAGTTCAAAAAGGTATATATTGATAGTTCATACAAAGTAAGCGGGACTTCAGATTTTACAATAGACTTACCTGAAACGGTTCAACTAGAAGATAATATGTTATGTCAAATACACGAGGTAAGCGTTCCCCACTCGTGGTATTCAATAAATGAAAACAATAATAACTTTTATGTAATGAAAGGGATTTTACCACCTGAAACACCATCCGGAGTTACTTACAGAAAACTCATAATCCTGTTGGTAATTATACGGCAACTGAAATAGCAACGCAACTACAAACATCCTTAAACACACTTGATAGTGGAGGTAGGACGAATTCTTTTTCAGTGTCTGATTTAGCAGGTTTAAACAAAATTCAAATACAAAACTGATTTTGATGTTCTTGTAGATAATGGGGAAAGATTTATTGAACCAGTCGATGCCAACAACTTAAAATCAATAAACAAAGTTCTAGGTGTTTATACAACTTCAGGTGATGCTTCAACTAATGTAGTGCCCTATATAACAGGGTTTATTGAGTTGACACCCGTAAAGAGTTTATATTTACATTGTAATGAAATTAGCAACTTTAACCAATTGACAGTGGCGGGTAATTCACCAATAATAAAGAAGATAAAATTTAACAGTCCCCTATTTAGGAATAATTAATGACAATGAATTAAGCAATTTTGATTATATTGATGTTAGTAATAAAATGCTTCGTAGGTTGAATATCAGATTAAGCGACCATCTTAACCAAAATATTAATTTAAATGGGGTGGATATATCCTTTGCTCTTACATTTTTTAGGGGTTAATAAATATCTAATTAGAAAAATCTAGACTATATTAATAATGAGTAGTGAAGAAGTTAATGATTAAAAACGAAGAAGTGCCCGAAGTAGTAGCAAATGAAATAATTGAAACAACCAATGAAGAACAACCTAATGAACAAATCAAAGAAGAACCTAAAGAAGAACCTAAAGAAGAAGAAACAAAACCAATAGCAAAAGCAAAGGCAACGCCGAAGAAACTAGCGAGAACCGTTAAGGTGGTAGAGTTAGTGGAATGTAGCGCCTGTAATAAAAAAATGTTACCAAAGAGTTTAAAAAATGCACACCCCCATTATTGCAAGGGACAACCAACCGAAACATTACCAGTAAATAAGCAAAAGGCGAGTTATGGGTCAAAGATTGAACAAAAATTAAGAAAAGAAATAGAAGACGAAATGAAAAAGAAATACGCTTCCAACGAAACTAAAAATGAAGTGGTTACTTATTCTGAACCTATTGAAGTGAAAACAAAACAACGCCCCGTAAGAATGGAACAACCACCCGAACCAACGAGGCAACCGACAGCAACAGAATTACTACAACAGTCATATAATGAAATGAAAAGGTTAAGGCAACAAGAGAAACAGGAAAAGATTAACAAATTTAGAGCAAGTATGTTTAATTATTGTTAGTATTTATTTTAAATCAAATGAATATTAATAATGAGTATGTATAAAAGCAAACCAGAATTTGGGAGAATGTCACAGGTTCAACAATATTATGATTTAGAAGAAACAGTTGGTGATATGTCACGGAAGAAGTATTTAGAAGATATGAAATTAAGAATAGAAGAGGCAGAGAACAGAGGCAAAAATATTAGACTTCGTAACGATTGGTTACAACATCAGAAAAATCCCTCCATCAGGGAGAACTAGACGATGTTAATCGTCAGTTAGAAAGACCGATGATGCCAGTAAGAACAAAGGAAGAACTTTTTAAGAAACAAAAAGAATTAAAAGATATAATGGCGGAAATAATCTAATATATATTATATGATTAAAACATTGAAATCGGAAATAAAAATGAGACCGACCTATGATGAAATGCTAGGGATGATTGAAGCAGAGGGCGACCCTAACAGACCACCTATAGATAAAGTAACTGATAGAAGGGCAACATTATTTAGAAACAATCAATTTGGTAGTCAATTTGATACTATTGATTTTCCAGGATTGAAGAAACAGGAAGAAGACAAAGTAAAAAACGAAATGAGACAAACACAGTTAAGACAAACAGCAATGGCAACAGGGTCGCGAAGCTCGGGAGCCTCTGGCGAGGCGTCGTCAATGGGCATTTTAAGTTATGGTGGTAGAACTCCATTAGGTGCTTATAATGCCGATGGATTTGAAACGCCAGACAGCGATGATTATAGAATGACAGCAGAGCAAATTAGTAGAATAAGGGCAGAATTAGAAGCAGGGGAAAGGAGACAACAAGCAGCAAAACAAGCATCATCATCATCCGCAAGAAGTGATTTAACCGTTGCTACTAGTCAATCTTTACCCGCGGGTGTTCCTATACATTCAATGGCAACAGATGAAGATTTACCACCTTTAGAAACACCAACTGAAGTAGCGGAAGAAGAAGAGGAAGAAGAAGAAGATGATGAAACGCAAGTGCCCCCACAATCTAGAAAACATAAGGAAACAATAGATTATAATGAAAATATTGATAGATGGAGACAATAGGACATATCGGTAGATGACATATTATTTCAATTACATTTAAGAGGAATAAAACTAACAGAAGAACAAGAAGAAGAGATGGAAAAACTTAAAATCGAAGGTAAAGGAAAATCACCAACTAAAAAGGATTATTTAATGAATTATGTTGAAAGGTTGATACAGACGGGTAAGTGGGCGGACGAAGTAAATGACCAGCTTTTACAAAGTAGGATGGAAGACTGGAGACAGATGAAAAAAGGAAAAGGTAAAGGAGTAATACGAAAGGCATTTGAAAGTGCGGGAAGTTCTTTATTAGAAGCAGGTAAAGAAGTCGCAAAGGATGCCTTAATCGCAGGTGCTCAAAATGCCATTATCAGTTTGTTGTAAATTATAATCATAGGATAAATACAAATGTTAAGATTACGCCCAACATATGAAGAAACGTTAAGAGAAGCAAAAACAAGACGATTAAAGATACTACCCGAAAGAGAAAGAAGAACACAACAGGGATTGTTACTAGAAAATGTTGATTTTGATGAGTTTGATTTAAGTGGATATGATTTAAGAAACCCAAACAAAGCAACACAAACTGATTTATTCAATGAAAATAGTAGTTATTCAAGTGCTTCATCTAAACAAAGTTTAAGAACACCTACAGAAGTAGAAAGTCGTCAAGAACAGCAGCGCCAGACCAGCATTTCAACAGGGGAAAGTATGGATGATGTAAGATACAGAACCAGAATGTCAATAGCAGACGATTTAGCAACAATGGCAAGAGTGGGAGGTAATGTTACAGGTGAAGGAATAGGGCAAGGTATAGGAATGGCAATTGATGCTTATAATTGGGTTAATGATAATGAAGAAGATGATAATGAAGATACTCAACCACCTATAAATGAAGAACAAGCAGGCGGAAGCAATGATGCTATTAGGTTATTAAGAAGAGGAGCAAGTAGAAGTCGGTCTGAAACACCACCGAATAAGAAAAATATTAGTAATACTAATGAAAACAGAGATTATAATTAAGAAATCAAATAATGATAAGAAAAAATACGACGCAATAATTGATGGTAAAAAGACAGTTTCATTTGGTCAAGCTGGAGCATCCGACTATACACTTCAACGAGACAATGAAAGAAAAGAAAGGTATTTAGATAGACATAGAGACAGGGAGAATTGGACAGACCATAAAACCGCCGGATTTTACTCTCGTTGGATTACGTGGGAAAAGCCTACTTTAAAAGAAGCAGAGGCAAATGTAAATAAGAAGTTTCCTAATTTAAATGTGAAGTTAAAGAAGTAAGATAAACATTAAAAATAATTAATGTTTATCTTGCCGTGCAATTGCATAATTTACACCAAGCCTCGCAGTTGTCTTTATAATGCGGGACTTCGTTATTTAGTCTTTGTGCGGTTATGTTGTTAGTTAAATAACCATTTACATTTTCGAACTCAAAGCGACAACCGCAATTCTGACAATTTCCGTTTAACCTCTTCATAAACCAATCTACATCAACAGATTTTGTCTCATCTATCTCTCTATTCTTTGCTTCATCCTGTAGTTTATAGTTCTAAATTTTATTTGTTAAGTATCGGTGTAGATTTTCTTCGTTCAACTCGCCATTATTAACAGCACCTTCATAAAACAAAACATCATTAACATCAGTGCTTCTCGTTAAGGCGCACCATATCCACTCACGGCTTACTAAATACGACTTCTCCCACTCGTGGATAGTGATTTTACCTTTGATTGATGCCCCCTGTGCGGAATGGCAAGTGGTGCAGTGGTCGTATCTAAAATTGTTATCTAAAGTGTAAATGTCGGTGGTGTATCTATCTTTTGATTCTATGTTCTCTAACACAATCGCACTACCTGATGTATTAACGATTTTAAACCGATAATTAACATTAAATTTGGTGTTTCCAACCTGCTTATACTTCCAACATATAAGAGTTTCCCCATACTTCGTATTTGTCAGTTTTACCTAGATTGCTTCTAATATAGTTGGATACATATTTACATCTTATGTTGGTATATGCTATGTTCTTCTCGGATGCCATTAGGTCACCAGTTGTTTTAAAATATTTCTTTACAAACTCTGTTATAGGAATGCGATTTATCCACATGTCGTCAAACATACGGTTTAAGGTGTTGCAGTTCTCGTTTGCTTTTGGGTCGTCTTTCGCCCCTAATCTCTTACAAATCTTAAGCATCATATTATATATTTTTTTGGTTGATACAGTCATCGGCGTATTCATCGGGCTTTCTGGTATTGGTTAGGTCTTCAATCGGTGGCAGTTGCTTAACGTCTCTCGCTCCTATGATAATCTTATCGGGGTTATGTTTTACAAACTCTCGTATTCTATTTACGATATATAAACTATTCATATAAATCCCATCAAACACTATACAGTTAAATTTGCTATGGTCAAACTGTGGCAGTTTCTCCCCATCGCCAACTGGAATAGCAAAGAACTTATTTGTAGTGATTGCTTCATCGTCTATAGTTTGCGATAAGCTGTTCTGGGGGACTGCAAACAATGTTTTATAACCTAACTTGCTGAAATGCTTCGCTATATGGGATTTGCCACCACCCGCGTATTTACTTCTTATAATAAGTGGGCTCTTTTGAGTTATTTGTTTTGCTATGCTTTCGGTGTCCTACTCGTCGTTAATTTCTAGTGTTTCGTTGGTATATTCTGGTATAGTTGTTAATATGTTTTCTTTCATTTTGTGTTGCTCTGACGATGAGATTATTGATGTACCTTTTTCGTGTCGCCATCCTCCGATGTTACTGTTAAATGTTATTGCTTTCCTTGCCCTGTTAATTTGCTCGTGCCTAATTACGAAGGCATCGGTTTTAACACTCCATACATCAATACCGTTATAAACTAATTTGGTATAATCCTCTTGCATTTTATGAATATGGGTTTGAAGAAGTAGTTCTTTTATGTAAGTGTATCCGTTTCTTAATGCCACTCTATCGGTCACTGTTAAGCAGTAATATTTTCTGTCCAATTCTTTGTCGGTGTCAAGGTCGTATCCCGTGATTTTATTATTCTTTCCTCCCACTTCTTGTTGAAAATACAATGCCTCCCTTAAGCTGTCAAAGGCAAAGCTTTTAGAAGATTTGTTCGTGCCCTTCTCTAACAATCCAAAATTTACATTTGCTATAAGCTTCTTGATCTTAGCATCTTCTGGGAACTGGTCTGGTATTTCGGCTGCCCATAACTGTTTAATAAGTTTCGTGTAATTCACCTTATACACTCTGGAAGGCTCTTTGTAATACAGGATTTCGCATTTGTCGGCATAGTGCTTTAAAAACTTACCATACACTAAACAGTATGCCTTGTTAAAAAATAACGCTTGTTCTTTAGGTTTAACTAAAAACAAAGTCAGTTCATGAAACTTGCTGTAATCGTGGGCTTTGTAATTGAAACGCTTCCATATATCAAACTGTTTAAAGACGGGGATTTCGGTAATTTGGTTGAATGCGTGGGTGTAAGCTTTTCTTACATCTATTTCGGTTGTAGTTTCGGGCATAAATCCGTATTTGTCGTATTTCTCCGTCCTTTGGTTTAACACCTTGTAGAATTCATTTATTTCTCCCACTGGCGGGATTGTTCGGCACTCCTTAAGAATTTGTATGTCGGTTTCGTTGTAATAGGATTTATGTAAGGGATTAAATAATGCCTTATTGAATTCATACATTGCTTTAGACATTTAGTTATAAATCTGCTCCGTCCTTACTGTTATAGTTCCATCCACTGAGCTCGTCACCAAATTTTGTGTTTTAATCCTGTATCTAATGCTCTTCTTCTTAATGTAGAATGTAGAACTTAAAATACAAATCGGAAACGATACAACCAGTAAATCTCACTTGTGGCTCGTAGCCCGCCATCTTGCTTTCGTAAAACAACTGGGTTAAATCATTGCCATCGTATATTAATGTGTAATTGTCTTTCTCTCTGAATTTCTTAAGGTCATTTAAGGACTGTATCATTTTACATTCAGTAGGTTCGTCGTTTTCGTTTTATGCGATGATCCGGTGATGCCTTAACCGATACATCTTGATTTTCGCGGATTGTCACCATCTGCCGTAACATCTGTAGGTTGTCGTTCGCTGTGTAGATATGATTATTCTTAATTAGGGCATATAATGTTGGGATATGGTGGTTGTATTTGGTCGGTGAGTATTTGAAAATGGGTTTTATGAACGAGTTGAATATTCTAACTTGAATGCCGTAGTGATCAAACACTGGCACCATATCCTGTATTGATGCCCCGTTCGTTTTAAAATCCTCTTAGGTCTTATTTATCAGTTTTAACATATTTCCTTTTGTTAATCTGTTCTTCTCTCGTCTTTTTTCGCCCATTAGCGTATCCTTATACCAATCGGTTATGGTGTTAAACCAGCACTCGTTTTCTTTGTAATGCTTTACATTTATCGCTTCCTTAAAGGTTTCAAACTCGTGGTCTAAAGGCGTTTGAATGTAGATGTTAAACATACTTACATTAGCTGTATTTGTCAGTTTTTCATTTTTAGGGTCAAAATTGACATCGTCATCAACGCGTTCTACACTGAGTTGTTTAATACAATCAATGTAGTTCTTATGTTGTTCTAACTCGTCTCTGGCTTCTGGGTCGGTTTGTAAGGTATGAAACAACTTAAAAAACAATATCATAGTGTCCTTCTCGGTGCGAAATACCCTTTTTCTAACTATGTCTTCTATGTAACTAGTAGATTTTATGTTTAAGGTTTTCGGGTCTTTCCAGTAAATAACATAGGGTCTGCCTTTGCTGTCTTTAAACGCTGTCTTGAGTTCCTTATCATTTTTTCGTCCTTCGGTCTGTAAAACAATACATCCACCGAGTAGATATTAGAAGTATTTCGCTTTTTGTTTTCCTTCTTTGCTTCCTGCATTCGTCTCCCTAGGGGTTCTTTGTCGTGGTGTTTGTCGTGGATTTTGTCGTATGCGCTGTTTGCTTTTGTCTTTTGTTTGTCGGTTTTTGCGGTTATAAACTGTCTGATTAAATTATCTGCGGTGGTAAATTGTGCTATTTTACGGTCTTCATAAAAATTAATTAGATTTTGGTTTTTTTCTCTGGTGCCTTGCGTGTGGCGAGTTTTGTAGTTGTCGTAGGTTGTTTGTAGTGCTCTCGTGTTACGCTTAATATTTTTGCTCATATAACAATATAATTACAATATAAGAAGCGCGAAGCAAGTTTAAGGCACCTACAAAAGAAGAGAATTCAGGAACACATAGAAGAAAACAGTTTAAGTGAAGAAGACTTAGCACCAAGTCAGATTAATGAAATCATTACAGATAAGAAACCCAGCATAAAGAAGCGTGGAGCGCCCAAATACGATATGAACGAATACAAGGTGATTATGCCTAATGCCCTTTAAAATGATGATTTAGTTATTTATATTAAATCATTATTTTTTGTTACTTATTTATATGAGTGAGAAACAGAAAATAATTAATGATGTATATTCTGATAGAGCCGGTTATGGTTCAAAACAAAGGACATTAAGCGAAGCACGGGAGAAGGACAAAACTATAACAATGGGCGATATTAACGAGTTTTTTAAAAAATGTTGAGCAAAAAAGAAAGCCGGTAGGTCAAAACAGTTTTATCGCACCTCATTCCGCTTATGAATATGAGATGGATTTGTTTTTTATAAAGGATTTGAAAGAACAAAAGTTTAGGGTAGGTGTGTTAATGATTGATGTTTTTGATAAGTTTATGCATGTAGTGCCGATAAACAGCAAACAAGAAGGAGATGTAGCGAGTGGAATGATTGAGTGTTTAAACAAGATGGGTAAGAAACCAGAAATAATTTATACAGACGATGAAGGCGCCTTGAACAAGGAGGCAATACAAAAGTATTTGAAGGATGAGAACATAGAACATCATAGAACGAGGGCGCACCCAAATTTTCGCGAAAGAGCCATCCGAACTTTCAAAGATATGTTGTATAGGAGAGTTGAAGCGGATGAAAAGAAAAACAAACGAAACATCCAATGGCCAGATTATATATTAGAAATATTATTAACCTATAATAATCAAATGAAGCACTCGGCCACGGGATTTACGCCAAAAGAAGCCCGAAAACCCAGTAATCAATTCAAAGTGAAATTAAATTTAACGATGAAGGGCAAGAAGAACCGCGTATATCCCGATTTAGATGTAGGGGACGAAGTTAAGATATTTAGGAAGCGAAAACCAAATGAAAAAGAAAGAGTAAGTAATTATAGCCAAAATATTTATACCATAGAAAATATTGAAAATAGGTTAGGGCAAAATTTTTATATACTTGAGGGAAACAATAGGCAGTATTTGCGGTTTGAGTTGCTGAAAGTATAAGGACTCGCGGAAACCACCTGAAGCCCAAAACCTTCACACTAATTCCACCCTGACTGCTGAACAAATTCCACTCGGAATACTTACAAATTCTGCCCTGACCGCTAAACAAATTCCACTCGGAGTACTTAGAAATTCTACCCCGACCGCTGAAGAAATTCCGTTTGGAATATTCTCAAGATCTGCCCCGACTACTCCAAAAAATCACTGATACCGCGGAACTGGGTTGTTTTTCGCACGTGCTGTGTCTGACCTTCGGTGAAACTTTTATTCGAACTCATGGCGAAGATGTCTGTCTAACCTGCAACCTCGCTACTGGAACGTTTCAGGACGGGCACTTCCTTCTGCAGGCTCTTGCCGAGTTTCTCGGTGTGAAGCCGAAGGATGCCCAACTTGCTCGTGAATGTGAAAATGCTGACCTCGTTAAAGTAGACACCATCGTTGTAAGTGCTTTCCTGAATGGCGCCTTGGTCAGGTGTAGCGTAAATCACTGGGAAAAACTCTATCTTCTTTGTCTTCAGGGGTCCCACGGCAGAGTGCATGTGCTTCTTGACATTGCTCCACGGGACCTTGTCTTTCATAAACTTGCATTGGACACAGGCAACCACGAGCTTGCCTTCCGCATCATTCAGCCGCCATGGCGTGAGATACTCCACGCCTTCTTCGGACTGCTTCTGCGAGACTACTGTGACGCCCTCCTCCAGCAATTTTATGACTGCATCAATCTCAACAAAGTCCTTCACAAACTCAATGATATTGCGCCCGCCTGTCGCGAGTGCTGCCACGAGCACCGGCATCGTCTTGAACTTCGTCCCGATATAGTCGGTGGTGTAGAACTTGTTCAGCGCGATGGGGTTGCCATCCAGTGCAATCCGAAGCACCGCCTCATAGTGGAACATGAGCCCTTCCATACGCTTCTCTGAGCCTTCTCCGAGACCTGCGTCGAACTCATATGCCTTTTGAAGGTGGTAGGCAAGCGGAGACTTTTTCTTGATGTAGCACTGCCGTGCCCACTCGCACAGCACCAAAGGATGGAAAAAGGCCTTCTGCTCACCGCCCGTGTCCACTCGCACCAACAAGCCTCGATCGTTGATGACGCCCAAATCCATCTGCTCCAGCGGGTTGAACCATTGCATCACCGTTGTATCTCCCATTAAGAGACCGTCCAGCCTACTGGCAAACTTGCAAACCCTCATGATTGTCTCACGGGCGGCATACAGCACCTCTGAAACTGGAGCTTCGCGCAGTTCGAGCAGTGATGGCTGTTCCTCGGCAACTGCAACTGCTGCAAGGCCATCAAAAAGACAGCGGGGGTGCCCGGCGCAGAGTACGAGCAACTGATGAACTCCTGACCACTTCGCCACAGCCTGTCTCCAAACTGCGAAACGCTCGTCTGCTTTCCACGTGTCAATCCGCAGTGCTGCAAGCGCCAAGCAGATCATCGGGCGGCCACTCCCTTCTGTTGCCCCTCTCTTCAGCATAGTGTCCAGAAGATGGGAAAGCACAAAGACGACTTTGTTCTCCACCACGTCCATAAGCCGCATCAGAGCCTGAAGCAACGGCACCACCGAGGGGCTCGCACTTTGCGGCGCATTCTCGTCCAAAACCCCTAGTTCATCGATGAACAAAACCACGTGATCCTTCTCGTCAGCATTCACCAACTTGCGGATAATGCGGAGGCAGGTATCAAAATCGCATGACTTTGTCACATCATGCGGAACTTTGCAGGCACGAAGGAGTGCTCGACCGAAAGCATCGCCGTATCGTATTTCAGTTCCAAGGTTCTGCTGGAAAACCTCGTTGAGATTGCCCTGCCCGTTGAAGGTAAAAAGGGCACCTTTGACATTCTCGAGCTCGTTGGCACGCTTCAAGCCGTTCAGCAGTAGTTGTGTTTTGCCAATACCAGTCATGCCAGCAGTGCCAAGCAAAGGGAAAGCCCCTTTGCCTTCCTTGTCGCCTTTCTGCACTTTCTGGATGTAACCGACGATCATGTCCAACTGCGGCTGTCGCTCCAAGACTTCTAGAATGTCTTCATGCTTGGGCAACTTCCACGTGCCAGCGCTCACCATCTGCTGTATCGTTTCATCTGTGAGTTTAACCTGCAGGGACAAAGTGCAACAAAAAGAGAACCCAATTGAGTTCACGCATTGGGGCTACAACGCCTGTGGAAGTAGCACGAACAAAGAACGAACTGCGCTACAACGCATGTGGAAGTAGCAGAAACAAAGGTATATAGTAGTGTGCTCGGGTGCCGCCAGCTGCTCTCGCAGCAGCAAAGAAGCAACTAAGAAGCACTAGGAGGACACAGACTGCGTCTCAGCAGGATGATCGCCCAAGCAGAGCCTCTCGACCTCGAGGCCCTCCCTTGTCAACCCGAGCACGCCACGGCAGGCCCACGCCAGGGACTGTCTATCAGCCCCCTTGACACCACCGCAGCGCCCCGGGCGACCAACGCGGGAGGCCAAAGGAAGCAGAAGGCAAGGCAATTATGTCTCCAACTCGGCGCGCCGCCGCAGGGCGGCGCGGGCACGGAAAGAGCGCACGACGACACTAAGCTCCTGAAGGAGCGAATCATGCAGAGGGCCTGGCTCGGCACCAGTGCGGGCAGCGACGGCCCCAGCAATTTGCTTGAGGGTGCGGCTGGCGCCAGCTTCCCAGTGCCCAGTCGTCTCAACAACCATAGGCACGAACTGGACACCTTGCGCCTGGCACGCTGCTGCCGTGCTAAGGTGGTCCTCCTTGTGACGGGCATAACTCTCCGCCGCGGCACCGGCCTGCATGCTTGCTTGAGCAAGGGTTGCCTGTCGCTGTGGCGCCGTGACGGCGAAATCAAATGCAACAGGCGAACCAAGCCAAGCAGGCAAGTACAAGTCGGCGGGGCGACGCCCTCCCGCCCTCATGTCTTCGGGGGACTGCGGCAGCAACAGACCAGGACGCTCACGTTCAGGATGGAGGCCGGCTCGTTGTGTCCAAGTGAAAACAGCGTCACGGATGGCGTGGTGCCTCAAAGTGCGCTCGCCCCCCGCCACACAGCTGGCAGCATGATGGCTGAAGCGGTCAAGCACAGCGTCGCATTTGGGACACCACGTGTCTTCGGCCGCGTCCGGCAGTCCAAGGCGGAAGCGAAGCTCCGCCACGAAGCTGGCTTTTTCCATTCGTGTGCGACCAGCAGGCAGAGCCGCCAGGAAGGCTCGGGCGCCCAGGCCAGCTTCGGACCTGAGAACCGCTCGCTCCGACGGCGTGGCCCGTGCCAGGTGGGTGTCCCATGCCGCCTGATCCAGGAGCTGCGAAAGCTGTCGTTGCTTCAAGGCAAGGGCGGCGGCAACAGTGAGTCGCTGAGCCGGAGGCAGCTGGGCGTTGAAGGCCGCCAAGGCCGCTAGCACTTCGGGCGAGGCCAGCACGTCCGGAGCATTGAACTGAGGGTCCAGCTCGCGGCATCCATCCAAACTGGCACCAAGAGAAGCCAGGTAGGCTGCAGGGGCATGGCGAGCACAGGACCGAAGCCCCAACCCTGCATGGGCGAACCCACTAGAAGCCTGAGACCACTGTTGCTCTGTCAGATGAAGCCCAGTCATGCCCCCAAAGCAGCCCTGCACCAAGCCGTCAAAAGCCGTGAACGCCGCCACCTGAGCAACCGGTGGGGCACATCGCATGCTATGGATCATGCGGCAATATCCTGCGCATGCACGGAGAAGGCGCAAACCCACTTGAGGGTCTTCAAGCTCGGCCAGGGCGTCCAGGAGAGATGAGGCTTTGCCAACTCTGGCCTTGGTGTGGCCGTCGACAAAAGGCTCCGAGCCCACCGGCGCTCCAAGGAACTCGAACTGCCGCAAGACTCGGCTAGAGCCATCAGCGCGCCTCAGTAAAGCAGAAGGGAAATGCATCAGGAGAGAAGCGTCCGTCACAGAGCCCAAAGCCACCACCTCGCACTTGGAGAGGTTGAGAGTAAGCCCGACCGCGGATGCCTTGCTTTCCACGAGGGCGAGGGCGGCGCTAACTGCAGGTAGCGAGCCGGCAACGACCCCATCATCCAAATACTGCAAAGCCAAATCGCTGTTCCCCGCCCGAAGCTCCATCGCCAAAGGTTGTATGGCAGCCGAAAACAGCAGCGGCCCCAGAGGGTCGCCCTGCTGCACGCCGGAGCGGGAAAGCACAGCTTGGTCACCAAACTGCAGCCGGGAGTGTGCCCGATAGCACCAGGTTGTCCAGCGAGCGAGTGCAGGGAAGTGCGCGCGGGACTGGGACAAAACAACCTCCCTGCTAATACAATTAAAAGCATTACTAAAATCAAGCTTAAGAAGCACCTTGTCAGAGGCCGAGGAGTGGCGTCGCATCCATGCGCGCACAGCATGGACAGCTTTCTCAGCACCGCCTGGCACTGCCACACCAAATTGAGCAGGCCAGAAGTAGGCCCGGGCATCCTCGCGAACCACGGCCATCAAACATTTGCCTGTCAATCTCCTCAGGATCTCGCCGACTGCGATTGGTCGCACGCCACCAGCTGGCTTTGGCAAAGCCACCAAGCCCGCACCAGCCAGAACCGGGGCTACCTCCGCAGGCGCCCGCCCTTGAGCGAGAAGGTTGACGACCACGGCCAGCTGGGCCACCACCTGGTCAGCACTCCCAGCCACACATGCCTCGCGCAAGTGCTGCACGCGAAGGCCAGTCGGGCCAGGAGCGGTGTCTGGCGGGAACTCTCGAAGGCAGCGGGCAACCAACTCGTCGGCCAACTCCGGCGCCAGGGGGAGCTCCTGCATGCTGGGTGTAGTGGGCGGAGGCGCCGCAGGATGCAGAGACTCCAAAGCACGCGCAGTCTCATGCGATTGCGGAAGAAGTCCTTCAGAAAGCAACGCCGCACAAGCTTTCCGGTCGAAGCCCTCACGCCCGAGGGCCGTAGCCCATTCACGCTTCTCCGTAGCAGACGGTGCCCCCGAGCGACGAGCACGTGGCACAGACCGAGAGTCCCACAACTGCGCGCGCTCACCTTGCTGCCAGCGTTGTAGGCGGTCAAGTGTGAAGGCCGCAGCGGCCTTGAGGTGTTTGCGCCCCCGGCGAGGCGGTGGGCACAGCACAGCTTGCGGAAGCATGAGGAGCTCAACCCACGAGCGAAGGTCATTGCGGTGCGCCACAGCTGCCAAAGCACGGGTAAGGGCCTGACACCAGCTGTGGCGGGCGGCAGCCGGCACATGGCGCAGAGTAGGCGTGCGGGCCGACTGGACATCGACCAGGCTGGGTAGCCGCTCGCCCCCTTCTCCGGCTTGGTCTGCTGGAGCTGGCGGAACATCTGCTGCGGCCCTATACTCAGGGCGGCAAGTGGGATGGACGCCTCGCTGCTCGGAGACGCACAAGCCACACACCAAGCACCGAGTTTTGCCACGTTCACGAAGCCAGCGCTCAGGAACCTCACCTTCCAGAGACCCGCTCAAATGCGCATTAATGTGATTCTGCAGCATCGTAGCCTCGCTGATCCAACCACGCGCCTTGCGAGAGTCAGAGCAAGGGCACGAAGGCACAGGGCAGAAAACTCGAGCAGGGGCCGCAGTGGCATCGGCGTCCACTTCCATTCCAGGGCTGCGAGGCCGACGGCGAGGAGCTGGTGCCTCGCGCTCCCCACCCAGCGGTGTGCCGGGAGCCACCGGTCCAGGGTTGTCGGCTTCGCCAAACCGGATGCCACATGCGGGACGTCCAGACCAACTTGGACTCGGCGTGCCCGAGCGGGACCAGCGCACCACCTTGCGTCGAAAGAGCTGTCGAGGCCTTTTGCGCCTCAAAGACGGGACAGGTGCTGCCCCAAAGCCAGCCAGAGGGCTCCAAAGCGACACCTCCGCCTCGGAGGACCAAGCAACATTGAGGATATGAGTCAGGTGACGACGCTGGCGGCGATCCAACGAGCGGGGCAGAGCTGACACGGGCGCCGCAGCAGAGTCTTGCCCGACGGAAGCCCACCAACCCACGGAGAGCGCGAGCAGGAGACTCATAAAGAAAGCAGCTTTATGCTACGGCCATGGCTCAGTAGGATTTACAACCCAGCAAGGAATAAAGTCAGTGCAACAACATCGCAATTCAAAAACCACGCAGCCCCAATAACACTGCAGCACACAGCCCACCAAGGAACAAATACCTAGGCGAATTAATTAACCCTACTGGGGGAAAAACGGGGTATGCTCGGCCCTGTTGCGCCTCAGGTGGTTCCGACTGCTTCTGCAGGAGCAACTCTTTGTCCTTCTGCGCGTTCTGCATAGCCTTCTGTAGGAACTCGATGCATCTTTCATTGGGGTTCTCCTTCTTGAGTTCCTCCTCCAGTTTCTGCTCAGCGGTGTTGTACTTTGCCTTTGCCTCTGCAAATTCGGCTGTCCAATCCAGCTCGACCACCCTTGCTCTTTTGGCAGGTGGTTCGGCAGGAGGGGTTGCTTCTGCCATGTCGAAGCAAAATGTGCGGACATTATCTTGCTACGCGTCTCATGACAGGAATGATACATGCAGTTCATGACCATGTGTGTGTGTGTGTGTGCATGTGGAAAAATGAAAGCCTGCTGGTCTTGAGCGAACCTCTGCATGATGGCGGTTCTGATGTTGCGCAACCTTATTCCTAAACCTTATTCCTACTATAGATATTTTATTAGAGAATACCATTTCCATTTTCAAGGGTTAGGGATTTCGGGTTGGAAGTTATTGGTTTTTCTGTCGGGGTATTGGTGTATGGGTTTGAGGTTGGGATTTTTCTATGTGGTGGTGTATGGGTCTTCTGGTGGTTCTATTATGTGGGTATTGGTGTGGGTATTTTGGTGAGGTTAGGGTTGAGGTATAGGTTGTTATGGTTTTGGGTCTTCATGTGGGTCTTTCCTATGGGTCTTTCGGTGGGTTGAAGGTTGAGGTATAGGTTGTTTTTTGGTTTGGGTGCTAGGGGGTGGTGCATGGTTAGAAAATGGAAACGGTCACCACTAACTGATGATATGATGGGATAAATAGAGCCAGAGGCAGTTTCAGAACTTGCAAAACTCCCCTCAACTTCTCTGATCCCGCCAGCGTGGCCTGCCGCTGTACTGAAACACCTCACCTAACCGGTGTCGCCCACACGAGTTCCTCTCTGCCGTACCCTGTTGCAATGCACGTCGACTCAACCAACTTCCTCGTTCACCGAGCTAGCTCTCGGGGGCCTGTTCTGGTCCGCCACGATCGAGCGCTTGGCTGACGCTCACTCGAGACACACAAAAAACAATCGCTGCGCTAACGACGTGTTAGCCCAAAATCCTACTATAGGGTGCAGTGGCTCCTTTTTGGATGGTCGAGTCGCATAGAATGCGCCCGGCCGAGCACACCGCCCCGAAAACCGGTGCCGGTGCCGGGGTGCGCACTTCTGCGTCCGCCCGGCGCACCCTCCGCCCACAAGGCGCCGGCACCCCCTACCAAGAAGCAAGGTCAAGCAGCCTCTCAGGAGCCTCGTGGCAGGCGAAGTCGATGTCGGTCGCCGCCCGCCCGAGTATCACCATGACGTCGTCGACCGGTGCACGCACACGGCACCACCCTTCGCAAGCCGCTCGGGAGGCGTCGCCCCGGGAGACGGCGTCGTTTTTCATTCACACGCTTTAGTCGAGTCGACTATTCAGCGGGCGCTACGTACCCGTACCAGCGAATGGATACAGGAACGGCCTTTTCAGGCACGCCGGACTACTACGATGCCGCTTCCCAGGGCGGCAGGCCCACTATTGCGGCCATGAAAAGAGAGCTAAGTACCACGTCCTACTGATCTCATTTAGGTCAGTAGAGTTAGCTACGACAGTCGGAGTGTCATCGTTCTGTACATGGAGGGCCGGATGGGCGTCGTCCTCGGCAAGGCTCCTTTGGAGCTCACTGTAGAAGGCAGCAGTCGGCTCCCCCGTGGGGGCCGAAACACCCATTGAGCGATAGGAGACGGCGTCGTTTCATTCACACGCTTTAGTCGAGTCGACTATTCAGCGGGCGCTACGTACCCGTATCAGCGAATGGATACAGGAACGGCCTTTTCAGGCACGCCGGACTACTACGATGCCGCTTCCCAGGGCGGCAGGCCGACTATTGCGGCCATGAAATGAAAAGAGAGCTAAGTACCACGTCCTACTGATCTCATTTAGGTCAGTAGAGTTAGCTACGACAGTCGGAGTGTCATCGTTCTGTACATGGAGGGCCGGATGGGCGTCGTCCTCGGCAAGGCTCCTTTGGAGCTCACTGTAGAAGGCAGCAGTCGGCTCCCCCGTGGGGGCCGAAACACCCATTGAGCGATAATGGCCTGAGTCCGGAGTGCATCCGATGTGATACACTACCGAGTTGAGCACATAGGTGCAGGGCTCTGTGTGAACACCATCGGGGAATGTGGGCACCTGCAGCCGTGGCGAGAGGTTAACTCTGTGTTGCAGTTTCCCGACTTCGCCTCTGAGGTCCCCACTGAATCGCATAAGCTGAATGCTCAGGATCGGTGGGGGTCTGACGAGTGCCGTAACCTCTCCCGTGTCTTGCTCATAGGTCCAATCCTCAATGAGCTGCTGAAGAGTTTTGTTGGGCTTGCATGGTAATGTGGTGAGTGGCACAGGGCTCATTCGCTGATGAGCGTGAAGAAGGGGCCCTTCCGTAGATCGGGCTTCCCATGAGCCATGTATGCCTGGCAGGCGTGCATGATCAGTGAGGAATGTGAAGAATTCAGCCACGTCGTGTTGCTGATGGGAGACGGCGTCGGAGACATTGGCGGCGGAGGGGACCCGGTAAAACTCGGGACACCACGCCCGATCCGCCGCAAGGCCCCAAAAGGAAGCGAGGATGCCGTTCACGGCGGGGTCGCGCCCATAGCCTTTCATGAGGGCGAACTGCCCGGCGACGTTGTCGATGAAGGCAATCCAGTGCTGGGGCAACCGCCTGGCGAAGGTCCTGGAGAGTCTAACGTAGCAAAAAAAAACCTACATTTGACCAAAAAGTTAACAGTGTTACTTATTTTTGTGTTGAAAAAATGTCACTTTTTTCGGCGTCATGGCATCACGTGTACGAGTATGGAAAAAGCAGTGTTGTGGTTGTGGTTCGAGATTTGTGCGGTTGCTTTCGTTCAAAACAGAAAACGACAACAGAAAACAAAACAACACATGAGGTCATGCATGCATTCGAAAATTCAATCATTCACATTTGCATAGACATGTCAACGATTGAATTTCCCATGAAATTTCCAGATTTCATACAAGCTTCGACATATCAATGATGCAATTCTAGAGATGCCAATGTAGCAAAAGACACAATTATTTGACCAAAAACCTGGCACTGTTGTTTTCCCCAAGAAACTTAACAATTTAAGTATCCATCTGGCACTACAAGCATTAAATGGCATTTGCCTGACCTGGTTGCGGTTGTTGGCTTGTGCCGTTTTGCCACAAGCAAAGGAAATCCATGCGCGCATGTGTTGGAAATTCAGCCGTTGATACCATGCCTGATGACAAGAACAACTGGATGTCTCTTGGAAGTGCTATGCCTGCTATGCATGCGAACAGCCTGGCAGCCTATCACTTGTCAAGCTGTAAATAATTCTATGTCATCTCATGTTGCGCTTGCCTGCAAAGTCAAGTTTAGGATCTGGGCCCTAGATTCTAAAGCTACGTAATATTCTCGCGCTCGTATAGGTGCAAACAAAGTATAGTCGGGCCTCGGGTTGAAAATTTCTCAGGCTGTGCCTGTGCAGGTTCGAAGGTTTGAGATGGGCAAAACCGGTTTGTATTTTGAGAGCTCAGATTGAAGCTTGGAGAACGACATGGGGGCAAGTGTAAAAGGATGACATTGGAAGGATTGCAGATGAGAGCTGCATGTTGGAATTTGTTGGTTGAGGCATTGTGCCTGTTTGGCAGTGTTGGTTTAAACTGTTTAGCGTTTGGTTTACTACAGGCTTGTTCCTCCACAAAGGTTCAAAAGGCCAGACCTTGGATCTGCAACCTCATTAGTATGCAACGGAGGACGTTGACATGCTATAGATGCAATTTATGGCTTTTACCATGAAAATGCAACATGCCATATACATATACCTTCAACATCGGTTCCGCAATCCTTAAGCTAAGACTTGCAGTTCGCAACCTTGCAATCCTAAACCCTACGACCTTATGTGTTACACCCAAGGCCCTCGCCCAGGCCCTCATTTTCGACTCGAAATATTCGAGCATGCAAGTTTTCACAATTTCGAGCTCGACAGGCTGCACCAACCTTAACATCAAGGCTCTATCCACCAGCTGCGGCCGAATTGAATTGACCTTCAAACTTCGAAAGTTCGGCGTCCCCGGCATGGAAATTGCGAGCGTGAAGGTTTGAGGTCGTGAAATTGTGAAACTGCTTGAGAGATTGAGCCTTCATAGTCCTGAAGGTTTGATCGTTTGATGGTTCCTTCCAGGCTCTCACGTCGCCGGCTAAAAAAAGAGTCTAAAATGGTTTCAACTGTATTGCTATATTCAAGCATTTAGGAGGTCAGACAGAGCTCAACGGCCATAATTTACACGGTTTGAAAAGCGTTAGCAGCAAGAAAATTCGAGAGTTCGAGATGTTGAAAGCTATGACGGACAAAATGACTGAAGGTTTGCACCGTGCGGAATTCGACAGTTTCACGGTTCACCAAATTTTCAATATGTTTGAAAGTTAGAGTTAGAATGTGAGATGGAAGGGATGAAATTTTGAAGACTTCAAACGCCTGGCATCCTTTGGAATGCTGGTATTTGCAACCCTCAGATTGCGCCAACCTCCATCTGCACAACGATTTTACGCACAAGATGAACGACGAAAGGTTTGCAGTTCAGGTTACTTGTGTCTGTGGTGGTCAGTGTTTTTGAAGCCGCATTTTTTGAGGTCTCGTGGCATCAGGTAAAGGGTTTCAGAATTCTGTTTTTTGGGGTTTGCCAGCACACGCATCCTTGAAACTGCTTGATTTTAGCCACAACTCAGCCCGCAACTTCCAATCTTGGAACCCTAAACCCTACAGCCCACATCGCCCTGTGTCCTTAAACCTTAAACAAAGAAGGCGAAGCTTCAACTCTGGAAATGAACTGCAAAATTCAATCACGATGTAAAGATCTTGCAATAAAGCAGATTACTTAAGACAATAAGGCCTTAATCAATCTCAAACTCCCAAAACAAATTCTGAAGCCGAAAAGCTTGAATCCTCAATAGCCCCCGAGAGGAAGCCAGCAGTCCTGAAGCTGTTCCGCTAATCCCTAAACCACGCAAGAAACCAGAGATCCGACCTGTCAGTTTCACAATCAACCTAGAATCTTAAAGCCGTGAGGCCTGAACCTTGAACCCTAGAGTCCTAAAAGCCGTCACGCCTAGACACATGAAACGAGTGCTATAAATCCTATAATATGAAGCCCTGACGCCCTAATCCTTCGCAATGAGGAAAACGAAGCACGAAATCCCCGGTTCCGTATTTCAGAGGTGAAGTATGTGAAGTGGTGTTGTGGCTTTAAAAATCCAACACGCCTCCATCTTGCAAGCCTCAAACTCGAAACGCCGAGCTCCAAAACGCTCACTCGGGACTCCTCCCTGCCGTATGGAAAGCACCACAAGACGGCACACACCACCAACTGCACGGAACATTTTTGCCAGGTACGGGCGTGTACGGTTTGTGTACGGGTACGGATTGTGTGTGTTAGTCCACGCCGTACGGGTGTGTACGGTTTGTGTACGGGTATGCTTTGTTTCCACACGCGGCACCTGTTGCTGATGAAATCCAAACTCCGTGGTATTCTATGGTATCATGCATAGAAAACTTCCTAGTTTTGCAAGGAAATATCCGACGGCAAGCGCGCCAGCCGTTCCGAACCCTTACGCGTAGCCCGTACCCGTCCACAACCCGTACCCGACCCGTACCCCGTACACAACCCGTACCCGATACACATGCAAGCCGTACCCGTACACAAGCCGTGCCCGTACACAAGCCGTACCCGTACACAAGCCGTACCCGTACACAAGCCGTACCCGTACACAAGCCGTACCCGTACACAAGCCGTACCCGTACACAAGCCGTACCCGTACACAGCCCGTACCCGTGCACAGCCCGTACCCGCACACAGCCCGTACCCGTACACAACCCGTACCCGTACACAACCCGTACCCGTACACAACCAGTACCCGTACACAAGCCGTACCCGTGCACAAGCCGTACCGGTACACAAGCCGTACCCGTACACAGCCCGTACCCGACACAGCCCGTACCCGTACACAGCCCGTACCCGCACACCACCTGTACCCGCACACGACCCGTATCCGTACACGCAGCGTACACGACCCGTACCTGTACACAATTCCCTACTCGTACACAGCCCGTAGCCGTACACAGCCCGTAGACGCCCACGACCCGAACACCCGTACACAAGCCGCACCCGTACACAACGTCCAGTGCCGGTACTCGCAGCGTACACGACCCGTACCCGTACACAGCCCGTACTCGTCAACAGCCCGTACCCGCACGCAGCCCTTACCCGTACAAAGCCCGTACCCGTACACAATCCGTACCCGTACACAACCCGTATACCTGTACGCAGCCCGTACCCGTACACCACCGGCACCCGTACACAACCCGTGCCCGTGTATGCACAACTTACACGAACCCCTGTCGCTGTAGTGTTCTGTGCCTGCACGCAGCTGTGCATGTGCACACATTCGTCTGTGCACTTTAAAGAAGCAGCTTGCAACCCATACTTGTACACCGCCTGTACACCGAAACTGCCTGCACAGAACCTGCAGACCGTGTACAAACGCACCCGTATACGACCCGCCCTCTCACACGACCTGCTCAACACAACTTGTTCCGGTTAAACATCCCGTTTCCGCACGCTCTGCGCCCGTGCATGTACCCATACACACACGTGGTCGTTCACGACGGGTCCCATTTTCACACAACGTCATTCAACAACCGTTACGGATATACTTGTACGACATCTGCATTTTGCACCTATGGTCAACCTCGTAAGGCGAAAACAACTAAGGGCTGTAATTACATCTTGACCATCTGCCCAAATAACACACCACATGCGAGTGCCTGGCCACGGTATGTATCTGCAATTCATGAATGACTGCGTATGCATACGACTGCCTGTTCATTGAGTAGTCAGACTCACACAAAGTACAATTTGAGGGTCTGGCCATGCGAAAAAATATCAGCTCAGTCGTAGCTCGGTCGTGCTCGGTGCTCGCGTCGAGTGGATTTTGGTGTGGTCTCTATTGGCTCACCTTCGCTTCCAGCCCGCCCTTTCCGGTGATGATGTTGGTCGATTTTGGGGTGTTTGGTATACCTATTTTGTGATATTTTTGCGAGGTTCATATATGCTGGTGAAACAAGAGTACCAAGAGCTGGCACTCCACAAAGTTTTATCAGCGAGGAAAACTGTTGCCATACTTTGAAGTTCTTGTGAGCATTTTCTGTCACAAGTCTGAAGCCTCTTTAATTCAAAGGTCCTCCGCTGTACTGACACGCGTTTCGGTTCAGAAGGCGAAAGTTATTCGCACAAATACGCCCCTTTCCTTCTGGTATGGAGGGGACTGGCGTTATTGAATGGACCCAAAAGAGCCGTGGTTTCCTTTTGCTATGATGCTTGCTTTTGTTGCCGTCCGGATTGAAGCGAAGCCCACCAAGGCCCTGTTCTTGTATCTAGTACTGTTCAAAACCCCACGATTGATCTGGTATGTCAAATCAATGAAAAACTTCCATATGTGGTCCGTTCACAACTTGCTGCGTGTGCCGAAGGTTTGGGACGGGTGAAAGCATGTGCACAAACAAGCTTCCGTGAGCATAGAAGACTTTACAGGGTTCATGTGGCGCCGGTAAAAAAGTAACATTGCTAGGTTCTTTGGTGATCGTCTCAACACGGCCCATGCTGCTAGCTGTGAAGCTCGGTCGGCCGGCACGGCACTGCTACAACTGCAGACCGTTACCTTTTTTCTTCATGTGTGTTTTCGCATGACTCTTCCTAACTACTTTCCAAATTTTACCTGTGGTATGCATGTTTCATTACCGATGGTGGAATTTTCCGTCCGTGTTCGCGTCGAACTCTTCTTCCACACAAAGAGGAAGACGACGATTTGAATGCACATGAACATGCTGTTTGTACACCCCATCGATCCCCATCGTAAAAACCATGCGAAATTGTGCAAAAGTCAACATACAGCGTTTTGGTGTTTTGCAGGCACCAAAAAACTAACATTGTTGTTTTTTTTGTGAAAAACTAGCAACGTATACTTTTTGGTCAAATGTAGGTTTTTTTTGCTACATTAGACTCTCCAGGGTGATGATCGGGAGCACTTGCGCCAGAATTTCGAGCACATAGATAAACGCCCGGCGGGACGCGAAGGGCTTGAGGTAGGCTTGACGACGCCGAAGTCGTAGAACACCTGGCCCTAGAGGAGGAGCACAAAGCCCCAGCCGTTTTCCCACCTGGCTGAACGAGGCACAGGGTCACCCGGCTGGAGGTGGCCCACCTTCTTGCGCAGGTCGCCCTCCAAGAAGAAGGCGTCAGCGTACAGAACCGTGACGGATGTCGTGACCGCCCCCGGCCACGGTATCATGCGAGGTCTGGCGGAAGACACCAGGCGGCGAAGGGCCAGGAGGGCCGAGCGGAGCCCGACCGAGAGCGAGTCATGCGAGTTCGCCGCCGTGTCGGCGGCCCTGGCGTAGAGTGGCTTAATGGCCGCCCGTCCGGTGCAGCCGAAGATGGACTGACTGAAGAACGTCAGCCGTCCGGCCAGCTTGGACGCCACGTCGGGCTTCAGGGCGTCGTTCTCCAGGGCGCGATCGATCTGCTGGAGGATCTTCTTCGTGCGGTCGGCGGTGGGGCGCAGCTCTGGCGAGCATCTGGACCGCGTCCGCCGCCCGGTTGAAGCCGCGCCGAAGCACATGGCGAAGTGGAACCACAGGGTTCTCCCACCGGCGGTCGGGAGGAACGTCCCGCAATGGCCCGAAAACTTCACCGCCCATTGGCGGTAGGCGTTCTGCAAGTCGTGCAAAAAGAGCACCGGGTCCCAGCCCGAGGCCACAGCCCGGCGGATGATGTCGACGATGTCGCCGAGGAAGTGGTGTGTCGGGACGTCGTTGTGGCCCGATCGTCGCCAATCCTCACCACTGAGGTCTCCATGCTCGTCCAGCTGGGTGATGGCGAAGGAGAGGGCGGCGAAGCAGTCGCCCCGAGGCGGCTCCATGGCGACTCCCCAGCCGTCCGGGGCCCGGCAAGGGCCAACCACTCGCCCCAGGCGGGCTTCTTTGACCAGCTCCTCCCTGAGGGCGGCCGTGTGCTCCGAGTCGTGGGGGCGGAGTGTCTTGGCCGCCACGTAGGCTGGGTTCTCCCGACAAGGCGGTCGAGGGGCGCTGGGAGTACAGCCCATCGTCGCGGGTTCTCCATCCAGTCGCCGAGCATGTCGAAGCCTTCCTCGAGGTCGGTGCGCAGGTCCTGGGTCGCCGGGTAACCGCCCCTTTGGAGCAAGTCCAGGAGGATTTGAAAGGGCCCAGACCGATCGGATGTGCAATACGCCAACGGGCGCGGAACTCGAGCATGTTCTCCAGGGCCGGTTCCAGGGACGGCGGTGAAGCCGCCCTCCAATGTTCGTCCTCGGAGAGGCCGTCGCCGAGGAACGGGGGGTCAGGCCGAGGCGGTGGCGTGAAGTCCCAGCCGCGCGCACCACCTCGGGCGGAGGACGTCTTTGGCGGCGGAGGCTGCGACATCATCTCGCGCATCTTGCGCTCGATGCGTGACCGCATGGCATCCTGATACGTGGCGTCATAGTGCAGGGGGCCCATGCCTGCCAACGCCCGCTGGGCGTTCTCCCGATCAATCGCCCGGCGCTGGGTTTCGTAGGGCGGCGTCTTGGGCCCCGAAGGCGACGCCTCAGGAGGCGGGACTGGCGCCTTCTTGACGGGCAGGGCCGTCTGAACGCCCGAGGGTGGCGGAGCCGAGCTAAACATCCCACTGGCCGGGCGCCCCGCCTCAACCGCGCCGCCCGTCGCCGCAACCTCCACATCTTCCAAAGGAGGCGGAGGGGCCTTGGCGAAGGTCTTGGGCGCCGCCACCTGTTCCACCAACTCCGGCGGGGGCGCCTTCTTAGGCGGCTTGGCGACAGCCGGCGTGGACGCCACGCCCAAAGGGCGACCAGAAGGCGACGATGCCGTAGGCGCCTGCCGGGCAGAACGCCCCAAACAGCATGGGCAGCGTTGTGTCAAAGCCCTGGAGATAGCCCGCGAGCCCGGTCTCGCCCTCCAAGTCGTCGTCGCCATCGTCCGGGACGGGAAGGTCGACCGCCTCGACGTGCCCGCCGCCCGGCGGGGCGTCGTCGTGGTGCATGGCCGCTCCGCCTGGTCTCAGGCGCGGAGGGACCGGGCACCACCGACGAAGAAGCCCCAGACGGGGCGAGCCAAGCCTCAGCGGGCGTGCCGCCCGACGGGGCCCCCGAAGACGCCGAAGGGACCGGCAAGGGCAATGGCGTAGCCGTCAAGGTCGTGCTCGCTGGCGGCGTAGTCCCTGACGGCTCACCTCCTCCTCTTCGTCGCCCGATTGGACGGAATCGAGCTGCGCGCCCGTCGCAGGCGCGACCTCCACCAAGGACGTAGAAGGCGGTGAGGGCGAAGAAATGCCCCACCACGTCCAGCCCGGCCGCCGCCAGGCGAGGAGGATGCCATATCAGCGACGAGAGGCGCAAGGACGAGAGGAGACAATTCGAAAAGGCGATCGAGCCGGCAAGCTGCGGCCGATCGCTGGCGATTGTTCCTACACGCACACGTGCGTTACACCACAAAACGCAAACGCGCACACGTGCACGCATTACAAAGCTCGCCAACTTACATGTTGACAACTTACAGCAGCTCCTCTCTCTCAGGCTAGAAGGAGCTTTGCCCCAGATCAGACTTCACGTTCTCTCTTTCAACCACTGGGGCTGCAGCTCGTTGCTGCTCCTCCATACAGGACTCAAGGATCCTTCGGCGATGAGCGTCCTGGCTTCACAAACTGGGGCCCTCTGTGACTGCGACTGCTGCGACTGGGGAGCCCGGCTTCTGCATCGTCTTGCCGACGGATGCTTGCACAAAGACCGCTGGCCTAACTACAAATTCCACCAGTTTCGGCTTAAGGAGATTTGGAACTGAGACAGTCGCAGGCCATTTCGATCCTCGATGGCAAGAGGACATGAAAAACAGAACGCGACAGTGGGCCGACGCTGAGTGCGATGCTCGCAGTTGGAGATTGAAGGCTCCCAGCACGCGAAGCTGCAATCGCCCGACCTTTGCGAACCCCTCAATCGAACAGGCGGTACGAGTAGGATACAGCAGCCGGGCACGCAATGGCACCTTTTGCTTCTGTCTTGCTTCGCTGTACATGTTAATCGGGGCCAAGACCGTCGGGGAAAATGGCCTTTAGCCTGGGCTCTTCCCAGGGTGGGGACTCTTTGGTACCCTATCGAGGCCTGATCAGTTGATTGATCGGCAAGTCGGCTACTCTTTATCGATCGTGCTGCCCTTGCTCTTGCCCGCCTTGGCCTCAGGGTCGTAGTCCCGAGTTTCTGCGATTGCGTCCTGCAGCGCCGTAGTCCAGGCGACCGCATCCTCATGAGATGCGGCCCTGAGAGTCAGGGAGTAGTTCACCTCGGATCTCTGCACCGAATCTAATCGACAGCCGGTAGCCTTCCGGTCCGGTCCCCGGGATTCTGCGCTGAGCGTCGGTGCTCACCACGAAATGCCTCTCTGGCGTGTCAACCGAGCACCGTCGGCAATGCTCGTCGATGTACGCGTCCGATATCCAGGAGAGGTGGACCCGGCCGCACGTGAGCCTGCAGTGGGTTTGGTTGAGACTTTCAGCCGACTCGGCGGGCCGGACTCAGGCCCGCGGCCCGCAGGCTCCGCACCTGTGTAGAAACGCCTCCTGTGACGCTTGCGAGCCAGCCGGAGCGGCCGGAACTTGCAACTCCCGGATCATCCACTCCACCTCAGGGCAGCTGGTTTGCGGCGAAGGGAGACGCGCGCCTCTTTGTGAGAAGGCTCCCTCTGCTGCTCCTCGTCGTGACTCCTTAGAGTGTGCATTACATCCGCAAAGCCGGCGAATCACGCGAAGCTAAGACCAAGCTTCTCTGCATTCACTTGTTCGCTTTCCTGCCATCGCATGTCCAGCTCCGTCAACCTGAGTCAGACTCAGACGCGGCAGGCGCGGCAGGTGCTGTCGGAGCAGCCATGCCAGGTGGCACCATCCACCTCCTCACGCCGGTCACTTCCCAAGGAGCGGCCTGGCATGCGCCATGCTGGCCATGATCAGCAATCAGCAATGCAGGAAGGAACGAAGGAACGGCAAGCGGCAGCTTGGCGAGCCTCGGTTGTTTGCCCATCGGGCCCCACAAAGCTGAGATCGCTCAGCTCCAACATGCCTGACAGACGCTTAGGCTGGGCACTCTCGGCGACGGACACAGAGGGGCGCCTTGTCGCCGAATTTGGGGAGTCTTGTCCGCGAGGAAGTTGCGGGAATTCAGCATGTCCTCACAGTGCAGCGGCACTGACGCGCCAGCTGGATGCCGTTGCCATGCTGCCGAGCATCCGCCCACTTCACGGGGACTCGTTGCAGGACCTCCTTGTGCCAGAGCATGCCCTCGTTCTCGCAGCTGAAGGCCACAGGCGGCAGGTCCGGCAGGTCGGCCTGGGCAGCGGCAAACCGCGGAGAGACACTGACACCCCGACACAGGTCCCGAACTCCGGCCCGGCGTCCTCTGCGTCGGATTGGGCATTTTTCTCGGCAACTTCTTGGAGGCGTTCCTCCAAGTGAAGCTGGAGCCAGGTCTCCGTATCCCGGTAGCCGAGCTCGTAAAGATGCCGCAACAGCGTTTGAGATGGTGGGAAGACGCCGAAGGAGCCGGGCACGAACTCGGAGGGCCCTATGTCCGCTCGTTGCCCCGTGAGTTTCAAAACGTCCACTCCTGCGCAAAAGGGCTTCACCGTGATCGACGTCTCATCCAAAGTGGGGAGGAAGTTCTTGAAAGCGCCGTCGGCGACCTGCCGCTCCTCGCCTTCCTCGTCCTGGAAGGTGAAGGGGAGCCCCGAGATTCCACAGGTGGAGGAGGCCTCAGAGACATCACGGACACCACGTGACACCGTGACTATAATAGTGACATAGCAGGCATGGCATGGTTCCGTGGTGCGGCAGGGAGGCCAGCAAGGCTACAGCCACGTCGGCCGTGCTGCTGAAATTCTTGAGCCGATGCTCCCGGCCGTTCAACATCATGTTGATAAAGCGGCCGGGGCCCTTGTTCTGCGTAGAGGACACCCCAATCTCCAGGCGACGGGATTCGAAGACTGGATGTTGAAACGAACCTGAGGTGAACTACGATTGCACGAAGGAAGGCCTTCCTGGTCCTAGCCTCTGACTCTGAAGCGCTGAAGCGTCAAGGACCAGCCCCAGCCCCCCAGCCCCCCAGCCCGAGACGCCATCTTGCAGGATCTCCTTCATCGCCTTCAGCACGAACTTCCGGAGCAAGAAGGCCTTCTCAGGCCTTTGGTGGAGGATCTGCGCGGACTGCAAAAGTACCTCCAAAGGCTTCCGTGGGTCGGCGCCGTACATCATGATGCAAGCGGCCAAAGCACCGCCAGAGGCCCCGGATACACGCACATAGGGGTTCTTGGCGATGCCTTATCAGGAACCCCACCGGCAGTTGCACAAAGATAGAGAGAATTGCAGGCGAAGAAGAGAAAAGGAGGGAGCAACTGAGAACCTAGATTGCAGTGTGGCCGCCATGATTCTGCAAGCACTCGGCCACACCAAGCTGATAGATCACAAGCCACCCCGACGCCGAGAATGACAAGCTGAGACCCTTCAGGTACGCAAGCCTGTCACTTGTCTGGCGGGGAGGCAACGACAGCGTCTCCAGACTCCAGGTTGTGTCGCTTCTCTTCACGATGTAGGATCCCCCGCGCACGACGTGAGAGCGCAGCTTCGCATCCTTCGTATCGCTCACGGATAGATGGAAGTCAAAGTTCCAAGACTCGCCCGGATCGAAGGTGAGGCTCCCCCCTGCCGTGGCATGCATGACGGTATGAGGAACGCTTTCACGTTCGCGCTTTCGCATGCAACCCGTCCCACCGCGCCTTCCGGCAAATCTAGCACCTGCAAAAAGCCGCCCAGGAGGTTTGGCTCGGCAAAGCGGACCTTTGCAGCTCCGAGAAAGCGGAGAAATCCAAAACCCAAGCCGCAGCACATGCTTGAAGCCCTCATTTGTTAGGGCAAGGCGAGCCTGCAAGTCCTCCCCAGCATGGTTCTGCAGGTGGACGCCGCCGTGATGGCAGCGTCGAAGGTCATGAACTCCGGCGTGCTTGCGGAGGCCAGTCACAGGCTTTACAGGCTTGGCGGGCGCAAGGCCGTTGGAGCTAGAACAGCCCATCCATGCCCATCCAAGAGTATCTGACGGATCTGACGTTTGGGGAGGCTTACCTAGCACTGAGCAGCGCTGGTTCTGTTGCAACGCTTTAGCTGACTCTAGCCTCTACTCTAGCCTATATACACCGCTTAGTGCCATAATCAACATAACATGTTTAATACTCTCTTGGGATTTATATGAACAAAAATAAAAGTACTTCTTAAGGAGACTATAGTAGCTCCTGTGCTCGTTGAGAGCTACGTTTGCATGTCTGATGGTTTCTGTAGTGGGGTGCCTGCGCAAACAAGCAGGCCGCGGCAGGACGCAGTATGACGCAGTCAGGGTCAGGGTTGCAGAAGTGCAGGCCGAGCGCTCAGGGCTCGACCACGCGGCTTCCGGCAGCCAGGTTGCCGCCGATGTGGCGACTTGCCTTCGAAAGAGTGCCCGGGGAGGGGCCGCCCCGGCTTTTGATTGCAGGAAGCTCCGGGCCTTCACCGCTTCCAGAACTTGCAGCTCCACGCCGCAGTCTGCGGAGCCACCGGCAGAGTCCTGGCAAGAAGGGGGCTGCGTGCCAGAGGCTTCGAACGGTTCGAGCGGTCGTGCCGGCCGTCAAGAGGTACTGAGACATCTTCTCAGATCGGGGGTCTGGACGATAAATCTGGCAAGACCTGAAGCATCTCCGTGAGAGCTCGAGCTTCTCCTTCGGCCTCTTTGGTTTAAGCCGGCGACCCAATCAGCATGCCATCGGAAAACTCCACCCGCAGAGTGAGCAGCGGCGACTCCTCTGCGGCGAGATCTCGGCAATCTCCGAAGCTGCTCTGTCTGCTCTCTATGTTGAGACGGCTTCCCTTCCGAAGCGGTCCGTGCGGAGCGCCAGTTCCCCCTCGGGCCCCAGATGGACTGTGCTGCATGGGCTGATGGCGCTCGCAGCGCTCTCGGAGCGCACCTGCCGCGAGTCGCGAGCTCCGAGAGTTGAAATCGCTTTCCGGTGGCAGCCGTTGGACCTCCGGCGTGGCTGCGAGTTGGCCGAGCTGGTCCAGCACCCTCACCTGAGGTGCAGCGAGGCCAGCTGCCGCCATTGCTTTTCGGAGCCCACCAGGAGCCCCGCCACGTAGTTCTTCTGCGGCCGGCTGGGCACGTCCAAGAGCCGTGACACCTCCGAGTCCGACACGGAAGGTGACAGCATTTAAGATTCACCTTGACAGAGCTTGAACCCTTGCAGTGCTCCAAGCCTTTACGGCCACCTCTCGACCAAGTGCTGGCGTTCCCGGTGTGGGTAGCGGCGGTGGTGGGGGAACGCCGCTCCGGGCCAGCGGTGGTGGGTCTCAGCGAATCTTTCATCTTTGGCTCCGCCTCGAGTCTTTTCGCGGACGTCTGAGGCAGCAGCCGAAGGAGATATCCTGCTGCGAGCCGGGTCTGGGCTCCTCAGGCGGACGGTTGAAGGAAGTGGGGGTTTGCAAAGGGCCCAGCCTTCTGAGGTCGAGACCGTCCTGGGCTGGGACTGGGACTGCCCCGCTCCGGGTGGGAAATCTGCCGGCGGGCCTCACAGGATGCTGCATCACGATGCATCACGATATATCATGATGCATCATAGGCCCCGGGCCTCTGGGAGAGCTTGAAGCCGCTTCCGGCAGAGTCGTCTTTTCGAGCTCCTCCCCGTCACACGATGTAATACGTAAATTTGAGGCTAGACTGCTACAAGGCTGCAAGTATAGTGAGGCTTCCTGCGCCCCTTCGAAGATGGTTAGCTCCACCTGGGCAAAAAGAAAGACCTTGAGGAACGCCTCACTCATCCTCGCAAAGGTCCTCTCTTCCACACATAAAATTGCGTCATACATCTCGGCTCTTCGGCGCCGCAGGTTGGCACGTCGGCTTCGTTCTCCCAGCAGCTGTACGTGTTCGGCTTGGCGGACCGGGGGTCCATCCTGACAGCAGAAAACCGAGGACCCCGACCTGCCTTGCTGCCTTACTTTCTCTCTTTCTTGTCTGCCACTCCTGCTCAAGGAGCACCGCGCAATCCGCCGGCCGTCTTCGTACTGGAGCTCAATGAGAATCCCCACGCCGCCTCGCCAGCATTGGCTTTCAAGAAGCGCCCGGGTCCGGGTCAGTACCCGCGAGGCTCAGAGGCCGGCGAGTGGAGAGCCTAAGCATTCCCTGTTCCTCTGACAGGCTGAAGGTCTCCTGAGAGAAAACAAGCAACAAGCAACAAAAGAGTCCAAGGTGAGGCGGTGGGCCCCAAAAGGCACCTTCTTCTCCTGGGCGGGCGCCTTGCCTCCAAGCCTGAAGTCTTCTGAGAAGAGCTCGGGGCGGACTGAGCCTGACTGAGCCGCTGGCTTTTCCAACTTCCCCAGGAGTTTCTCCTCGTCCGAGGCCAGCAAGGTGTAGCGCAGGGGCCGGCCATCGCGGAACTCCCGCGGCCTCGGGCAGCTTTCCCTCCCCAAAGCTCCAACACCTCCCAGTGCTCAGGCAACAGCAGGTCAAGCAGCTTGCTGATGTGCACCTCAGCAAAATGGAGAATTCAGTTGGTGATGGCACCGTCGCAGCTCTCGCAGCTTGGCCCCGCCGCCCCGCCTGCACCTGGTCTGTGATCCAGCCGCTCTCCACCTGCAGGCGATGCAAACTCTTGGCTCCGGTCGGAGTGACACTGATGAGCGGCAGGCCATCGTCTGCCAGTGAGCCATGGCTTCCGGACTCTCCTCGCCGTCCGACGGCAGTCCTCGCGACGTCGACGGGCAAAAGTGCTTAAAGGCAGAGCGGCGGGGTCTCCTGACAAGCTCCGCAGGTGCCCTCCGGAGAAGCCTGGGCCCTGGCTGCCCTGGCTCCGCATGGAGCCGCCAGGAAGCGTCGTCATGTTCGAAGCCCTGCCGGAGGCACCCGAAGCAAAGGGGCTCCCATGGGCATCGCCACGGCCTGGGCGATTGGCGAAAATCGAAATCTCCCCCGAGCTCTTCATTGCTACTCAGGGCCGTGCCAGAAGAGTACATGGCTACGGCCGAGTTCAGATCACGTCCATGCCTCTTCCATCACTCCCCCCATCCCAGCACCGAAGGCTCTGCATGTCTTTACGTGACGATACAAGATATACATGTCTAGTAAATCTCCCGCTTCGGATTCCATGCACCATCCCACCAACCGGCCCCGTTATATCATATGCCGACATCTTCCTTGGACCAATACTTGCCCAGATCATGCTTGGGCCTCCTGCTGCACGCGAAGGCGCGGCCAATTCCAGCATGTTTGCATGTGATCCCGCGAGAAGGAGCCCAGTGTCGTGGGTTTGCGTGTGAGTCCGGCGAATCAGACGAGCGCCCCTTTGCTTTTCGCCGAGCAATGGCTTGGGTACTTTGCCCCACTAAACGTGCTGCTCCTGCTGCGTTCCTCCCGGCGCGGCTGGCAAGCATGCGCGCAAGCTACCGATGATTTCGACTCTTCGTGGTACACGGACGGTGCGCACAGTCCGGGAACAGTCCAGGCAGCTCTTCCGCAGCTTGCTTGGATGCCGCACTGGCTGCAGGAAGACTTTCATGCCTGAAACATCGGCCACAAGTTGAGCCATCTCAAATTGTGTGAGTTGGTCACCACCTTGCCAGTGGTAGATACCACGTGGCCGCTGCTCCCTTGGTCCCCAGGTCAACTGGAGAAGGTTGGCGACAATAGAGGCCACCTCCACCGCCGGTGTGGGGTAGCAGCAATGCCTATCTTCGAACTCGCGAACCCCGCGTCTCAGCTCTGATAGAACGCCTCGCTTGGCACAAAACAGACATGGGGACTCAACTGAAAATGCAATATAAGCTCAAGATGTGCAAGTTGAGGAGAGGCGCGACTGGCAGATTCCTCCAGCGACTGTGCGGGACCCGCAGGGCCATCCCAAAGCAGTGGCAGACGTAGCACCGCGGAAGCGCGGCGGCTGAGCACCTCCTGCTCCGCGGCCAAGGTGCGCCATCCCAGCGGTGTGCAGGGCTGTGGCTCTGCATCCACGCTCTGAGGCTGCGAATGCTGTGTTTGCTGGCGCGTGCCAAAGACGGCATCGGAGCTCACGTGGAGGAGGAAGATCTGAGAGGCCTCACAAGCTGTTGCCAGCGAAGTCAGAAAGGCCAAGACCTCGCGGGACCGAGCATCCTTCTCCTTCTCGGGAGACGACTCCGACTCGGACTCCAACTCCAACAAGGCCGCAGAAGTGTGACAGTTCACGAGAGCATGTGGCTGGAATCCTTGCAGATGGCTCTGCAGCTCACCGCTGCTGAGCTCCATGTTCAGAAGACTCCAAAGTGGCCCGTCGACCGGTGGGCTGCTGCACAAACCCTGAGCCTGAACCTCCCAGCCTTTGGAAAGTTCTTGCAAAACCTCAGTGCCCATATAGCTGGAGCCCAGGACAAGGACACGAGGCTGAGAGCCGGAGCAGGAGCAACGAGAGCTGTCAGAGCACAGGGAATTCGCTGCCCGTTGTGGCCGCAGTGCCAATGCCCCAGGCCGAGCGAAGCTGACATCGGCCAGAAGCCCTTCCACATCTTCCTCCCTCACCTGCACGAACAGGGAGCAGCAGTTGAGAGTTTCGCAGGAGCACCATGGACCCACCCAGGACCTAGAAGCACCCCTGTTCAGCTAATGTAGCTCGCATTGTCGCGCCGATCGACTCCGGGGGCGAGTGGTGAGTTGACTCTTGTGTTGGACGTGTTGGGTCAAACATTGAAAGACATGCATGTCTCTGTCTGTAAGTATGTAGGTAGCTATGGGTAGGCAGGTCGGTACGTAGGTCGGTAGGTAGGCAGGTTGGTATGCAGTGGTAGGTATAGGTACGTAAGTACCTATGCATGGTTATGCATGTCTGTATCTTTGCCACCGAAACAGATGGATGAACGTCTGCGTTGCAGGTGTGTAGCTGTGTGTGAGTGTAACTAGATAGGCAGGAACATAGACAGGCGTACACATGTACATACGACATGTTTTTGGACGGAGGTATCTATGTCTATATGCGTATGTATCTACGCACATGCATACATATTCATTTGCACATCCTAGCTTCGTGTGAATGTGGCTTGCTCAACGCAGGTTCTCGCGATCCCGGTGATCGGGTTGTGGTTCATTGTGGTACATTTGTATCACTGCGCAGTCTGGTCTTGGGCCTCCATAGCAGATCGCAGTGCTCCAGGAGACAAAGACGGTGTCAAGCCACGCGAGAAGCCCTTCGGACCCTGCTGCTGCACCATCTGCCTCTCCACCTGCGTCCACTGTTGAACATGCGCGCCATGTTAAACAAACAAGAAACGAGCGAAAAAGCAGAAGGAGAATTCGGATGGCTCCGGCCCGCGCGATGTTAAACAAATAAGAAACGAGCGAAAAGGCAGAAGGAGAATTCGGATGGCTCCGGCCCGCGACATGTTAAACATATAAGAAACGAGCGAAAAGGCAGAAGGAGAATTCGGATGCCTCCGGCCCGCGCCATGTTAAACAAATAAGAAACGAGCGAAAAGGCACAAGGAGAATTCGGATGGCTCCGGCCCACGCCATGTTAAACAAATAAGAAACGAGCGAAAAGGCAGAAGGAGAATTCGGGTGGCCCCGGCCCGCACCATATTAAACACATAAGAAACAAGCGAAAAGGCACAAGGAGAATTCGGATGGCTCCGGCCCGCACCATGTTAAACAAATGAGAAACGAGCGAAAAAGGAAGAAGGAGAATTCGGATGGCTCCGGCCCGCACCATGTTAAACAAATAAGAAATGAGCGAAAAAGCAGAAGGAGAATTCGGATGGCTCCGGCCATCGCCATGTTAAACAAATAGAAACGAGTGAAAAGGCAGAAGGAGAATTCGGATGGCTCCGGCCCGCACCATGTTAAACAAATGAGAAATGAGCGAAAAAGCAGAAGGAGAATTCGGATGGCTCCGGCCCGCGCCATGTCAAACAAATCAGAAACGAGCGAAAAGGCAGAAGGAGAATTCGGATGGCTCCGGCCCGCGCCAAATAAAAAACCCGCGCAAAGGCAGAAGGAGAATTCGGATGGCTCCGGCCCGCGCCATGTTAAACAAATAAGACACGAGCGAAAAGACAGAAGGAGAATTCGGATGGGTCCGGCCCGGGCCATGTGAAACAAATAAGAAACGAGCGAAAAGGCAGAAGGAGAATCCGGATGGCTCCGGCCCGCCATGTTAAATAAAAAAGAAACGAGCGAAAAGGCAGAAGGAAACTTCGGATGGCTCCGGCCCGCTCCATGTTGTTCAAATAAGAAACGAGCGAAAAGGCAGAATGCGAATTCGGATGGCTCCGGCCCGTGCCATGTTAAACAAATACGAAACGAGGGAAAAGGCAGAAGGAGAATTCGGATGGCTCCGGCCCGCGCCATGTTAAACAAATACAAAACGAGCGAAAAGGTAGAAGGATAATTCGAATGGCTCCGGCCTGCGCCATGTTAAAAAAATGAAAAACGAGCGAAAAGGCAGAAGGAAACTTCGGATGGCTCCGGCCCGCGTCATGTTGAACAAATAGAAACGAGCGAAAAGGCAGAAGGAGAATTCGCATGGCTCCGGCCCGCGCCATGTTAAACAAATACGAAACGAGGGAACAGGCAGAAGAAGAATTCGGATGGCACCGGCCCGCGCCATGTTAAGCCAATACGAAACGAGCGAAAAGGCAGAAGGAGAATCCGAATGGCTACGGCCTGCGCCATGTTAAAAAATGGAAAAACGAGCGAAAAGGCAGAAGGAAATTTCGGATGGCTCCGGCCCGCGCCATGTTGAACAATTAAGAAACGAGCGAAAAGGCAGAAGGAGAATTCGGATGGCTCCGGCCCGCGCCATGCTAAACAAATAAGAAACGAGCGAAAAGGCAGAAGGAGAATTCGGATGGCTCCGGCCCGCGTCATGTTCAACAAATAAGAAACGAGCGAAAAGGCAGAAGGAGAATTCGGATGGCTCCGGCCTTCGCCATGTTAAACAAATAAGAAACGAGCGAAAAGGCAGAAGGAGAATTCGGACGGCTCCGGCCCGCTGCATGTTTAACAAATTAAGAAACGAGCGAAAAGGCAGAAGGAGTATTCGGATGGCTCCGGCCCGCGCCATGTTAAACGAATCAGAAACTGAAAATGCAGAAGAAGAAATCGGATGGCTCCGGCCCGCGCCACGTTGAACAAATAAGAAACGAGCGAAAAGGCAGAAGGAGAATTCGGATGGCTCCGGCCCGCACCATGTTAAATAAATAAGAAGCGAGCGAAAAGGCAGAAGGAGAATTCGGATGGCTCCGGCCCGCGCCATGTTAAACAGATAAGAAACGAGCGAAGAGCCATCCGGCCCGCGCCATGCGAAAAGGCAGAAGGAGAATTCGGATGGCTCCGGCACTCCGGCCCGCGCCATGTTAAACAAACGAGCGAAAAGGCACAATGAGAATTCGGATGGCTCCGGCCCGCGCCATGTTCAACAAACAAGAAACGAGAGAAAAGGCAGAAGGAGAATTCGGATGGCTCCGGCCCGCGCCATATTAAACAAATAAGAAACGAGCGAAAAGGCAGAAGGAGAATTCGGACGGCTCCGGCCCGCGCCATGTTAAACAAATAAGAAACGAGCGAAAAGGCAGAAGGAGAATTCGCATGGCTCCAGCCCGCGCCATGTTATTCCGATAAGAAACGAGCGAAAAGGCAGAAGGAGAATCCGGATGGCTCCGGCCCGCGCCATGTTAAACAAATAAGAAACGAGCCAAATTCAAGACGGAGAATTCGGATGGCTCCGGCCCGTGCCATGTTAAACAAATCAGAAACGAGCGAGAAGGCGCAAGGAGAATTCGGATGGCTCCGGCCCGTGCCATGTTCAACAAATAAGAAGCGAGCGAGAAGGCGCAAGGAGAATTCGGATGGCTCCGGCCCGCGCCATGTTAAACAAATACGAAACGAGCGAAAAGACAGAAGAAGACGACTTCGGATGGCTCCGGCCCGCGCCATGTTAAACTGAACAAGAAACGAGCGAAAAAGCAGAAGGAGAATTCGGATGGCTTCGGCACTCCGGCCCGCGCAATGTTAAACAAACGAGCGAAAAGGTACAAGGAGAATTCGGATGGCTCCGGCCCGCGCCATGCTAAGCAAAAAAGAAACGAGCGAAAAGGCAAAGGAGAATTCGGATGGCTCCGGCCCGCGCCATATTAAACAAATAAGAAACGAGCGAAAAGGCAGAAGGAGAATTCGGACGGCTCCGGCCCGCGCCATGTTAAACAGATAAGAAACGAGCGAAAAGGCAAAGGAGAAATCGGATGGCTCCGGCCCGCGCCATGTTAAACAGACAAGAAACGAGCGAAAAGGCAGAAGGAGAATTCGGATGGCTCCGCGCCCGCGCCATGTTAAACAGATAAGAAACGAGCGAAAAGGCAAAGGAGAATTCGGATGGCTCCGGCCCGCGCCATGTTAAAGAACTAAGAAACGAGCGAAAAGGCAGAAGGAGAATTCGGATGGCTCCGGCCCGCGCCGTGTTAAACAAATTCGAAACGAGTGAAAAGGCAGAAGGAGAATTCGGATGGCTCCGGCCCACGCCATGTTATTCAAATAAGAAACGAGCGAAAAGGCAGAAGGAGAATTCGGATGGCTCCGGCCCGCGCCATGTTAAACAAATCGAAACGAGTGAAAAGGCAGAAGGAGAATTCGGATGGCTCCGGCCCGCACCATGTTAAACAAATAAGAAATGAGCGAACAAGCAGAAGGAGAATTCGGATGGCTCCGGCCCGCGCCATGTTATTCAAATAAGAAACGAGCGAAAAAGCAGAAGGAGAATTCGGACGGCCGGCGCCACGTTAAACAAATAGAAACGAGCGAAAAGGCAGAAGGAGAATTCGGAAGGGTCCGGCCCGCGCTATGCTAAACAAATAAGAAACGAGCGAAAAGGAACAAGAAGAATTCGGATGGCTCCGGCCATCGCCATGTTAAACAAATAACAAACAAATAAGAAACGAGCGAAAAGGCAGAAGGAGAATTCGAGTGGCTCCGGCCAGTGCAATGCTAAGCAAATAAGAAACCAGCGAATAGGCAGAAGGAGAATTCGGATGGCTCCGGCCCGCGCCATGTTAAAGAAATAAGAAACGAGCGAAAAGGCACAAGGAGAATTCGGATGGCTCCGGCCCGTGCCATGTTAAACAGACAAGAAACGAGCGAAAAGGCAGAAGGAGAATTCGGATGGCTCCGGCCCGTGCCATGTTAAACTCATAAGAAACGAGCGAGAAGGCAGAAGAAGAAGAATTCGAATGGCTCCGGCCCGCGCCATGTTAAACTCATAAGAAACGAGCGAGAAGGCAAAAGAAGAAGAATTCGAATGGCTCCGGCCCGCGCCATGTTAAACAAATACGAAACGAGCGAAAAGGCAGAAGGAGAATTCGGATGGCCCCGGCCCGCGCCATGTTAAACAAACAAGAAGCGAGCGAAAAAGCAGAAGGAGAATTCGGATGGCTCCGGCCCGCGCCATGTTAAACAAATAAGAAACGGGCGAAAATGCAGACGGAAAATTCGGATGGCTCCGGCCCGCGCCATGTTAAACAAATACGAAACGAGCGAAAAGGCAGAAGGAGAATTTGGTTCCGGCCCGCGCCATGTTAAACAAACAAGAAACGAGCGAACAAGCAGAAGGATAATTCGGATGGCTCCGGCCCGCGCCATGCTAAACAAATAAAAAACGAGCGAAAAGGCAGAAGAAGAATTCGGATGGCTCCGGCCCGCGCCATGTTATTCAAATAAGAAACGAGCGAGAAGGCACAAGGAGAATTCGGATGGCTCCGGCCCGCGCCATGTTATTCAAATAAGAAACGAGCGAAAAAGCAGAAGGAGAATTCGGATGGCTCCGCCATGTTAAACAAATAAGAAACAAGCGAAAAGGCAGAAGGAGAATTCGGATGGCTCCGGCCCGCGCCATGTCAAACACATAAGAAACGAGCGAACTGGCACAAGGAGAATTCGGATGGCTCCGGCCCGCGCCATGTTAAAGAAACAAGAAAAGAGCAAAAAGGCAGAAAGGGAATTCCGATGGCTCCGGCCCGCACCGTGTTAAACAAATACGAAACGAGCGAAAAGGCAGAAGGAGAATTCGGATGGCTCCGGCCCGCACCATGTTAAACAAATTCGAAACGAGTGAAAAGGCACAAGAAGAATTCGGATGGCTCCGGCCCGCGCCATGTTCAACAAATAAGAAACGAGCGAAAAGTCAGAAGGAGAATTCGGATGGCTCCGGCCCGCGCCATGTTAAACAAATAAGAAACGAGCGAAAAGGCAGAACGAGAATTCGGATGGCTCCGGCCAGCGCCATGCTAAACAAATAAGAAACGAGCGAACAGGAACAAGAAGAATTCGGATGGCTACGGCCCGCGCCATGTTAAACAAATAACAAACAAATAAGAAACGAGCGAAAAGGCAGAAGGAGAATTCGGATGGCTCCGGCCCGCGCTATGCTAAAAAAATAAGAAACGAGCGAAAAAGCAGAAGGAGAATTCGGATGGCTCCGGCCCGCGCCATGTTAAACAAATAAGAAACGAGCGAAAAGGCAGAAGGAGAATTCGGATGGCTCCGACCCGCGCCATGTTCAACAAATAAGAACCGAGCGAACAGGCAGAAGGAGAATTCGGATGGCTCCCGCGCCATGTTAAACAAATAAGAAACGAGCGAAAAGGCAAAGGAGAATTCGCATGGCTCCGGCCCGCGCCATGTTAAACAGATAAGAAACGAGCGAAAAGGCAAAGGAGAATTCGGATGGTTCCGGCCCGTGCCATGTTATTCAAATAAGAACCGAGCGAAAAGGCACAAGGAGAATTCGGATGGCTCCGGCCCGCGCCATGTTAAACAAATAAGAAACGAGCGAAGAGGCAGCATGAGAATTCGGATGGCTCCGGCCCGCGCCATGTTAAACAGATAAGAAACAAGCGAAAAGGCAGAAGGAGAATTCGGATGGCTCCGACCCGCGCCATGTTCAACAAATAAGAACCGAGCGAACAGGCAGAAGGAGAATTCGGATGGCTCCCGCGCCATGTTAAACAAATAAGAAACGAGCGAAAAGGCAAAGGAGAATTCGCATGGCTCCGGCCCGCGCCATGTTAAACAGATAAGAAACGAGCGAAAAGGCAAAGGAGAATTCGGATGGTTCCGGCCCGTGCCATGTTATTCAAATAAGAACCGAGCGAAAAGGCACAAGGAGAATTCGGATGGCTCCGGCCCGCGCCATGTTAAACAAATAAGAAACGAGCGAAGAGGCAGCATGAGAATTCGGATGGCTCCGGCCCGCGCCATGTTAAACAGATAAGAAACAAGCGAAAAGGCAGAAGGAGAATTCGGATGGCTCCGACCCGCGCCATGTTCAACAAATAAGAACCGAGCGAACAGGCAGAAGGAGAATTCGGATGGCTCCCGCGCCATGTTAAACAAATAAGAAACGAGCGAAAAGGCAAAGGAGAATTCGCATGGCTCCGGCCCGCGCCATGTTAAACAGATAAGAAACGAGCGAAAAGGCAAAGGAGAATTCGGATGGCTCCGGCCCACGCCATGTTAAACAAATCAGAAACGAGCGACAAGGCAGAAGGAGAATTCGGATGGCTCCGGCCCGCGCCGTGTTAAACAAATTCGAAACGAGTGAACAGGCAGAAGGAGAATTCTGATGGCTCCGGCCCGCGCCATGTTAAACAAATAAGAAACGAGCCAAAATGCAGACGGAGAATTCGGATGGCTCCGGCCCGCGCCATGTTATTCAACTAAGAAACGAGCGAAAAGGCACAAGGAGAATTCGGATGGCTCGGCCCGCGCCATGTTAAACAAATACGAAGCGAGCGAAAAGGCAGAAGGAGAATTCGAATGGCTCCGGCCCGCGCCATGTTAAGCTAATAAGAAACGAGTGACAAGGCAGAAGAAGAATTCGGATGGCTCCGGCCCGCGCCTTTAAACAAACAAGACACGAGCGAAAAGGCAGAAGGAGAATTCGGATGGCTCCGGCCCGCGCCATGTTAAACAAATAAGAAACGAGCGAAAAGGCAGAAGGAGAATTCGGATGGCTCCGGCCCGCGCATTTAAACAAACAAGAAACGAGCGAAAAGGCAGAAGGAGAATTCGGATGGCTCCGGCCCGCGCCTTTAAACAAACAAGACACGAGCGAAAAGGCAGAAGGAGAATTCGGATGGCTCCGGCCCGCGCCATGTTCAACAAATAAGAAACGAGCGAAAAGGCAAAGGAGAATTCGCATGGCTCCGGCCCGCGCCATGTTAAACAAATAAGAAACGAGCGAAAAGGCAGAAGGAGAATTCGCATGGCTCCAGCCCACGCCATGTTATTCAACTAAGAAACGAGCGAAAAGGCACAAGGAGAATTCGGATGGCTCGGCCCGCGCCATGTTAAACAAATACGAAGCGAGCGAGAAGGCAGAAGGAGAATTCGGATGGCTCCGGCCCGCGCCATGTTAAACAGATAAGAAACGAGCGAAAAGGCAAAGGAGAATTCGGATGGCTCCGGCCCACGCCATGTTAAACAAATCAGAAACGAGCGAAAAGGCAGAAGGAGTATTCGGATGGCTCCGGCCCGCGCCATGTTAAACAAATCAGAAACGAGCGAAAAGGCACAAGGAGAATTCGGATGGCTCCGGCCCGCGCCATGTTATTCCAATAAGAAACGAGCGAAAAGGCAGAAGGAGAATTCGGATGGCTCCGGCCCGCGCCATGTTAAACAAATAAGAAACGAGCCAAATTCAAGACGGAGAATTCGGATGGCTCCGGCCCGCGCCATGTTATTCAACTAAGAAACGAGCGAAAAGGCACAAGGAGAATTCGGATGGCTCGGCCCGCGCCATGTTAAACAAATAAGAAACGAGCGAAAAGGCAGAAGGAGAATTCGCATGGCTCCGGCCCGCGCCATGTTTTTCAAATAAGAACCGAGCGACAAGGCAGAAGGAGAATTCGGGTGGCTCCGGCCCGCGCCATGTTAAACAAATAAGAAACGAGCGAAAAGGCAGAATGAGAATTCGGATGGCTCCGGCCCGCGCCATGTTAAACAAATAGGAAACGAGCGAAAAGGCAGAAGGACAATTCGGATGGCTCCGGCCCGCGCCATGTTGAACAAATAAGAAACTAGCGACAAGGCAGAAGGAGAATTCGGATGGCTCCGGCCCGCGCCATGTTCAACAAATAAGAAACGAGCGAAAAGGCAGAAGGAGAATTCGGATGGCTCCGGCCCGCGCCATGTTAAACAAATAAGAAACGAGCGAAAACGCAGAAGGAGAATTCGCATGGCTCCAGCCCGCGCCATGTTAAACAAATAAGAAACGAGCGAAAAGGCAGAAGGAGAATTCGGATGGCTCCGGCCCGCGCCATGTTCAACAAATAAGAACCGAGCGAGAAGGCAGAAGGAGAATTCGGATGGCTCCGGCCCGCGCCATGTTAAACAAATAAGAAACCAGCGAAAAGGCAGAAGGAGAATTCGGATGGCTCCGGCCCGCGCCATGTTAAACAAAAAACAAACAAATAAGAAACGAGCGAAAAGGCAGAAGGAGAATTCGGATGGCTGTGGCCCGCGCCATGTTAAACAAATAAGAAACGAGCGAAAAGGCACAAGGAGAATTCGGATGGCTCCGGCCCGCGCCATGTTCAACAAATAAGAACCGAGCGAGAAGGCAGAAGGAGAATTCGGATGGCTCCGACCCGCGCCATGTTAAACAAATAACAAACAAATAAGAAACGAGCGAAACGGCAGGCCCGCGCCATGCTAAACAAATCAGAAAAGAGCGAAAAGGCACAAGGAGAATTCGGATGGCTCCGGCCCGCGCCATCTTAAACAAAAAAGAAACGAGCGAAGAGGCACAAGGAGAATTCGGATGGCTCCGGCCCGCGCCATGTTAAACAAATACGAAACGAGCGAAAAGGCAGAAGGAGAATTCGGATGGCTCCGGCCCGCGCCATGTTAAACAAATAAGAAACGAGCGAAAAGGCAGAAGGAGACTTCGGATGGCTCCGACCCGCCCCATGTTAAACAAATAAGAAACGAGCGAGAAGGCAGCAGGAGAATTCGCATGGCTCCGGCCCGCGCCATGTTAAACAAATAAGAAACGAGCGAAAAGGCAGAAGGAGAATTCGCATGGCTCCGGCCCGCGCCATGTTTTTCAAATAAGAACCGAGCGACAAGGCAGAAGGAGAATTCGGGTGGCTCCGGCCCGCGCCATGTTTTTCAAATAAGAGCCGAGCGACAAGGCAGAAGGAGAGTTCGGGTGGCTCCGGCCCGCGCCATGTTAAACTAATACGAAACGAGCGACAAGGCAGAAGAAGAATTCGCATGGCTCCGGCCCGCGCCATGTTAAGCAAATATGAAACGAGCGAAAAGGCACAAGGACAATTCGGATGGCTCCGGCCCGCGCCATGTTGAACAAATAAGAAACTAGCGACAAGGCAGAAGGAGAATTCGGATGGCTCCGGCCCGCGCCATGTTAAACAAATAAGAAACGAGCGAAGAGGCAGAAGGAGAATTCGGATGGCTCCGGCCCGCGCCATGTTAAACAAATAAGAAACGAGCGAAAAGGCAGAAGGAGAATTCGGATGGCTCCGGCCCGCGCCATGTTAAACAGACTAGAAACGAGCGAAAAATTAAGGCCGAAGGAGAATTGATATCGCGCTCCGGCCCCTTGTCCCCGCCCTCCATCTGCGCACCCGATATCGCGCTCCCGCCCCTTGTCCGCGCCCTTAAATTGTCCCCGCCCTCCACCGCGCGCCGTCCGCGCACCCGATATTGCGCTCCCGCTCCTTGTCAGTCCACACTCTCCACCGCGCACCATCCGCGCACCCGATATCGCTCTGCCGCCCCTTGTCCCCGCCCACCGTCCGCGCACCCGATATCGCGCTCTCGCCCCTTGTCCTTGCACGCCCTTTTCGGCGCACCGCGCACCGTCCGCGCACCCGATATCGCGCTCCCGCCCTTGTCCCCGCCCTCCCCGCGCACCCGATATCTCGCTCCCGCTCCTTGTCCCCGCCCTCCACCGCGCACCCGATATCAAGGCCCGTGCACCGTTTAGGCCTCTAAAGCTCTTCCGCCAAGACACGGTCCGATATCGCGCACTTTGCGGTGGAGCACTAAACAAGAACCCAACCCAAGGCCTATCTCAGGTGCACAAGAAGCCACCTCTGCGATGAGCAGGAAGAGCCGCCGCTTCAGTGCGCACCAATCCTGAACTTCCTGCTGCGAGCCAGCCTGCATGAGCTCCAACTGCCGGCAAATGCCACGAAGCTCGTGCAACTGTCGCAGCTGCATAGCGGAATCGTCCTGATCAGCAAAGCGCGTTGCTGGGGCCTCGACACGAGCTGGTGACGTCATGCTCCACCTGCGATCCGCAGCTAGCAATCGGCTTACATGGGTCACAGACATGGCACTTGTTTCTTGCGCCTGGACCTGGCTGTGCCATCAGGAGCCGCATACGAGGAGGGACTGCGGACCTGACGGGCCTTGAGGGCCGTGGCCCTCTCTTGGAAGGAGTCAGAGTCCTCCACTGTACGTGCTATACGTGCTCTTGCTCGTCTTGGCGATGGCAAGCAGACGGAAGGCGCTGCGGCTGGCGACGACAAAAGCGTTGGCACAGGAAACACCACTGATGCCATCGGCCGTTGTGCCAGCGATGGAGTGATGCCATCGGGCGTGCTTTCTGAAGAGAGGGAGGCACGGCTCCACGTGCCGAGTCTCGCCGGCATGGGCTAGAGATCACCTCTGAGGCCGTCAGGAGGAAGCCATGTCACTCTTTCTCGAGTCAGGCCGCATCGAATCTCGGGACATCCCATGCACGCAGCTGCGGAGTGGGGCTGCAACGCCTTGGCACCCTCCAGCTCGCTGTGAAGGAGTACCATCCGATCGGCTACGAAGGACAACACTATGTGCCAGCTGCTGTGGTTGCGCAGTGTCTGGTGCTGTGCTCCGTCGATTCGTTGTGCGTCCATCACTGCATCCTTGGGCTGCTCGAGCTCGCAACTCCGAGCTTCTGCCTAAGCCAAAGACTCAGCTGACTCAGCTGTCTTTCTGCTCCCGCGTCTGTGCCGAGCAAGGCGTATCAGCGTATGAAACAAGTCAAGCTTACAAAAGCATGACACACCCAGCGAGAGCGTTTGGGACAAGCAACTCATTGAAAGAGTCTTTGGTGTGCAGCGAGACTACCGGTCGGTGAAACCCTCAGCACGGACATCCGGGTGTGCACGTACTTTGGCTGAGGAAACTTTTCGGAAAGGAGGACGCGCGCGGGGGGCGGAGTCATAAGTCATAGCTGTCATAACTCTAGATGCCCCTCATGGGGCTCAAGGACTCGATCGCTGTCCTCGAAGTCTCTGGGGTCACAGGCGGCTGGATGCGTCATGGTCGCCTCGTACACGCACTGGCTCGGCTCTCTCACGGTCTCAACGACATGCCTCTCGCCACCTCGGCTCACGTCCCTACACGTTTGCACAAGCGATTTGCAACGTGAAGGTCAACCCGGCAACGAAATCGAGCCGGGCGACACTCGAACTGCACCCGAAGCGAGCGCACGATGCCCGAGAAGCAGCGTTCTCCGTTTTCGAAAAGGCCTACGTGCCGGGCGTTGCTCGCCCAGCCCTTCCAACGACCCAGCCGGACCTCGCTTGGGAGAGACTTGTCGGTGACTGCGGTGACGCGGATCAGATGCTTGCAGTGCTTGCAGCAGAGGGCCGAGGGGCATGACCCTGCGTCGCCTCGCCGAAGGGGCAAATCTTGTAGTTGTACTGACCCAACTGGGCAGTGCCGCACTCGTTGAGGCTTTGGTAGGCGGCGTGGGCGCCCGCAGCCAACTCCATCTTCTCTCGGAGCTCCTTCAGAGAACGCAGACCACCCGGACCGAGTACCAGAGTCTGAATCTCTGAAAAGAAGAGCAACATATTATGAGAGTGAGAGCTCCGAGCTCCTGCATCGACGCAGCCTTGGCAGCGAGGCCGCGCTCAGCTTCCTTCGGGAGGAGGAGCTCAGCAAAACTGAGAAGGCATAAATTCTCCGCGACCGACTGTCCGTGATTGTGCCTGCACGAGGGCCATGGCCTCTTCGAGCTCCTTCTCTGCAGGCGTCAAGGGACGAAAAAGGGCTTCCTCCATGCCAGTGATTCTCCCAGCCAAACCGACCTCAGAGAGGCAGAGAGAGGCAGAGAGGCCCAAGCTCCCGCCCAGGGGGCAATCCTCGCTTCTCAAGAACTCAATCCGGAAGGCAGCACGGCGAAGGCCGACGATCATCTTGCCATCGCTCGCCTCCCGAGCAGGGATCGGGATGCTTCGAAGTGTGTGTAGGCGGCGTATAGGACAGTGTATAAGGAGTTCACGACAGCAAGCCTGTGAACTTTTTGGTTTTGGGGGGGAGCAGTCGCCTTGAAGCTGAAAGCGTCACCGCCACTGCCGCCATAGGCTTTGGACTCCCGGCCGCGGCTGGTCACGAACTGGATCCGGTCCAAAAGTCCGCCCTGACCGCCCCTGATCTCCACCAAGACCTGCGACAAGCGTCTGCCTTATGTCTAGAACGGCATGTCCAAGGTTCACTTCTCAAGGCCGCTGTGGGATGGGCTTCATCGGGGCCTCGCCAGATTCCAGGTCGAAGGGCTCCTGCTCTTCGCCTTTCCCCTCTCCAACCACCTGCGGCTCGCCCGAGGAATAGACGAACTCCACGAAGTCCACCAGCGCTCCACCTTTGCTCGTCTTCCTATCTCAGGCACTTTAGAGAATCTAGAGCTTGCGACCCCGGTTCTGTGCCTTCCGCCTCCTTTTTCAATGTCTCGCATTGGAAGGCTCCAGGTGTTGGGGTGCAAAGTGCAAAAGCCACGGTGTGGGGAGGCAGTTTGGACTCGTGGAGGGTCTTGGGGCCCTGGAGAGTCTATCTGTATCTCTGTCTCTATCTCTATGACGCAGCCTGTGCATCAACGATGTATCACTGGGCTCTTGCGGAGTAGAGAGGGAACTTTGCTGAAGTGGTGAAGATGCTCAGGCTGCCGCTCTTCACCTTAATCTGGCGCAGATCCCTCCGTGCGACGGCCGCTCTCGAGATGCAAACCTTGTCGCTGCACACCTGGAGCTTCCAGGACCAGCCAGGGCTGTGGGGAGAAGTTCTTTGGTTATGCGTTTATTCCAGGGGTCCCCCAGGCCCAGGCCCCCACCTGCTCCGAGTTACTTGTGCCTGTGCCTTCAGAGGCGGCGTCTCCTGCGTGGTGAGCAGCGACTCTAGTCAGACTCAAGGGAGAGTGCCGCACCTTTCTCCATCCACTTGGCGTACTCCGAAACTTTCTTGCTCTCCTGATGAACCCAAACTTGAATCGCGCAAGGGAGGTTCCGTTGGTTGCTGGTTCTGCTCCGTGTTAGAGACCTACCATCTGTGGAATTAGTTGGTATTAGTTTTGGGTGACTTCCGTGCATAGGCTGCCGTTCAGGCTGCAATGATTCACTGATTCACATGCACTGCCAGCCTGCCGCTCATCCATTGATGCCTCTGACATTGTAACGGTAGCCAAGGGTCTGGGGCCAAGTCTGGCGCCACCTCCCGGCCAGCTTGCTGTGCCTGGTCAGGCGGGGTGCAGTGATGGCCTTGCTCGCAAGCAGCTGCCTATCGGCTATAGATACTATAGGTTTTTGTCCGCGGCCTCCTTGACCACGGCCGCTCGCTTTTGCCGCTGGATCTCCTGACGTGCCTGCAAGCTCTTCAGCAGCTCCGCTTCTTCCTCCTCCAGGACAGCCAGCTTGCCGGTCCAGTCCTTCACCTCGGCAGAAACGACAGTCACTGAGTCACTGAGAGTCAGAATGACGAACGGCGGCCCCGGCCTCCGCCTCCGCGTCAGCCAGGGCGGCTTGCCGCTTTCGGATCCCCCGCTCCATCTCGGCGCGCCGCTGCTCCAGGCGAGCCTCCAGCCGCAAACTGCGGCGCACGCAACGGCGCAACGTGGCGGTCGCGGACTGCAGTGCGCTGCTTGGCGCCTTCCTGGCTCGGCCCTGCTCTTCGCAAAGGTCTTGACCTGGGCAGCTGAAAGATGCTGAGAGAGTCTGCACGGATCTGCACTTCGGGCAACTCACAGGCACACAGTCACACGCGAGCGCGAATTCGGGCCCGGGGGCAGGTTCCGGGCAATTGCCACTCGTCAGAGCCATCACAGCAATCGCAAATCCCATCGCCGACGCCTGAGCTCGGACATTTTCCGCAACTGCATCTCAGGCCTCGGGCTTTTCCCAATTGGTCACAACGCCGCCCGCAACAGAGCCTTGCCGGACAAGTGTCGAGAGCTATACACATATCTCGGGGTGCCGGCGGAATTCGGGCAGTAGAACCACCTGTCCGCCGGGTATCGCCGGTGTCTTTCGCACGTCTCCAGGTAAGTCTAAGAGTCTAAGTGAGCAAGCTTGAGCTTTCAGAAGCCTGTCGTCTGCGCCAGGCCGACCTGCACAGGCAGCGGTCCCAGGTTCGTCGCTTCCGTCCTTGCAAGGGTTGCGCCCCAAAGCGCAGCGCCAAAGGAAACCCAGGCCCTGCCCAAGTCCTCGCAATCGCAAAAATCGTCGTTCACTGCCGTGGCAGGCAGCTCCGAGGCCCTTGTCAAACAGATGCGCAACTCTTCTCAATGCTCGGCGGGCTTTGAGGAAATTATAGGCAAAGGCCCACCGAGGCTGTGCAGGCACGAATGTTTCAAGAGCCACAGCCGAAGATCGTGCCCTGGCCAGAAGCAAAACCAGCACTTCGCGGCGGTCGAGAAGCCCCTCGGCACACGCGAAGGTGTCCCCGTGATACCTGGGAGCCTCCGCTGGATTGACCTGAGTGAAAATGGAACAGTGATGGGTCTTTGGGGATTGGGATGTGCCGGGGCGTACTTCGATGCACGGCGCCCAAAGGCCAAACACTGGCAGACTAGCAGAGGGGCTCCTCGCGTCAGGGCCTCCGCGGGTTTCAGGAGACCGAGCGGGCTGAGAAGAGCGAGCCGCCACCAGTCTCGCATGGCTCGAGAGTTGCGTTGTGTGTATGTGTGTGTGTGTGTCTAAGAGGGACTAGATGCAGGCTCTGCATATACTGAACCCTGCTGCAGCATCTCCGATCAACCTAGGATCAGGAGTCGGTACTTCAGCTAGCAATTTCGCCCGAGCTCAAGGGCTTAAAGGGCTCAAAGCCGACACAGCCTGCGGAAGGCCATGGACGGCCGGCATGCCGTGATTCAGCGGGAGCTACTCCACTTCTTCTTTCTTCCGGCAGCATGCTTTTCTCCAAGGAGTTGTGCTGCGGCAGCGGCATGAAGGCAAGTCCTCCAAAGCCAGGGTGGACTCTACGACTTTACGAGGTGTCGGCTTTTTGGGCTTGCAGCGCTTGCTGGGTTTGGTGGGTGTGGCGTGTGGGGAGAGGCGGCTCCGCCAACCTCAGGCCGCTTCTGGGCCGGAGATCCCGGACTGAGAGAAGAGCTCAAAAGCCCCCCCCGTTTTGGGGAGTGCAGGGCCCTTCGCGAGCCCAGAGTCGTGTTCTGGCGCTAGCCGCTAGACCTAAGCCACGCATGCTATAGCAAATCGCCAAAGAACACATGAACTGAACACTTCATGAACCATTCCGAGTCTGAGGTGCGCCCCAGGAGGCCATCCTGCTGGGGGCACAGGCGAGCAACAGTCGCAATTGGGGGATAGTAGGGCGGGAGACTGCTGTCTTTCTTGCGAATTTGTGGAAGCCGCCTTGACTGTCCAAATGCCGGAAGCGGCTTTCGGTTGCCGAGGTCGATCTCAAAGCGGTACCAAAGTGCCCCCAGAAGCGTAATCAAGATCCCGAAGGCATTCAGAGGAGTGATCCTCGTTCCAAACCTGGCTCCAACAAGACAGTGAGAGTGAGGCTGCTACGAGGAGAGGCAAAAAAGCGGCTCAAAGGATGTCTGCCATGGGACGTGATGATCGAGGCGAGTACCAGCAGCGGTCTTCGCATGGACCGAACCTAGACGAAGACATGATCCAGGACATGATGTCGCGGATGGCTGCAAATGTCAGGTGATGTCTGGGAAGATGAGGCCAATGCCATCGAGTGCACCACGGTGGAGGTGTGGACCAGGATGATGATTGAAGCCACATTGAAGATCCAAACCTCACGTACTTGTATATGAGCACGCTTCATGGATAGCCACCTACTCCCGACAGCAGATCTAGCAAGCCCACCAAGGGCCCAATTGTGGCCGCCAGCGGCCACGCCATGGAATCTTCAGCGAGCTCGCCCACAGCATGCACGTTGTAGAGCAAAGCAGCCGGCAGCGACACCTTGCAGTTTCTGGCAAGTCGGAAGCGAGGACATCTTCAAACACAATCCTCTGCGTCCACCCTGCATCCACTTGACGAGATGCCAAATCAGACTGCTTGATGAAGGTCGCAGGGTGCACTTGGCAAAATTAAGCAGGATGCTCTTCTTGCAACTTCGGCACAAGGCAGGCAGACAGCTGAAGGTGCGCCATGAAGTTGAGCGGATCCATGACATGAGTGTCCATGCTCTTCTTGGTGAACACCGTCCTGTCGCAACCGACAATCCCCTGCGCCCATCCCGGAAATGCCCAGCACAACAGTTGGCCTCAGCGAAACACACAGGTTGGAGACCATGGCTGCCCAAAAGCCAGTCCAGGTGAACCTTGGTGCAAGCTAGGCCTGGGGTCTTGTCGGCTGCAGAGCTGCATAAACGCGGGCTGCGAAGCGAGATCTCGGCCGTGGATGCTACAACGATGCCGGCGATGACCAAGAACAGGCTTGCCCAGGCACCTTCTGTTCTTCACATCGCAAGCCAACAGCGATGCTGGCTAAGCGAGCCAAGGCACGTAGTGAAGGCCATGTCCCAATGAGCAGTGCAGTGAAAAGAGCTGTGAAAAATGGCTCCGCAGCCTGCGACATAGCACATGCGGGTGCTACAAGGCCGCTGTTAGCCTTCTGGCATGGCAATCAACTACTTGTAGCAAAGTGTATTTGCAATGCCACCAGCTGTGGGGACAGCTCGACTCCTGAACATCCCTACAGGAGGGATCACTCCTCTCACGTGACGTGAAAGGAGTTCTTGAGGTATCTGAAACAAGACCCTACAGAACCACAGCCTCCATCATAATGATGTGTGGGGGGGGGGGGGGGAGAATCTTGCTTCGAGTCGGCAAACGCAAGCACCACCAAATGTATAGAAAAAAACCGGCAAAGCTGATACGTTCAGAGACGTAGCAAGGCTGTTTAAGGCCTTAGGATGAGCTAAGGTTGAAAGCGTCTTGTGCTTCTCAATGCAATTGTGGAACTGCAGTACCAACAAGCTTTCAGAGACCGCCATGAGGCCCCCTGTACATTCCCTGCCCTCTCTCTGCACATTGCCTTCACAGTGTGCGTGAACGAAATGTGGACTTCGGAAACGGAGATGTTGGAGAAGAGCATCCCTCCCCAATGGAAAATCGCGAGCCCGAACAAGCGCCTTGGCTGCTCAACATGCTGACCACCACGCATCACGACCCACAGGATCTTGCAGCATGTAGCCCGCATAAGAAGATGCCGCACTTTCACAGGATGGCATAAGAGGACAAGGTGCAAGTAGAAGTCCAAACTCATCCGTCCGGGCCAGCTTATCAGCCCAAAGACCCAACAAAGGATTGCACAAAACGACGAAGAGGCCAGGTTCACGCCGGTGATCTCAGGCTCCCGAGCATCGGCAATGACAAGCAGCCATGATTCTGCGTTCCAAGCCGCAAGCAAAGGATGCGGATGCGCGATGAGCAAGCGCTTGTTGATCACGTTATAAGCGATGTTGGCGCCGTAAAGCCTCGTGACGCCCAGGTTCAAGAGTTCATGCTGCGCAAGTAAAACCTGTCGGTTTCCTTGCAAAGTTGCTGCCGCATCTGCCGCCCAGGAGCCCGGCAGCCAGCAGAGCTCCGCTCTGAGGGCTGGGTGGGTTCGGCACGTGCTCCTTCTGGCCGAGGCAGTCTAGAGCAAGCTAGAGCAGCTAGCATCTGCACAGCGCTGCTGTCGTGTGCTTATGCTCGTGGCATCTCCTCGACCTCATGTGGGACGCAGAGCCATCGCTGCTGAGAGTAGGAAACCTGGGATTAGTCGGCAACCGAGGTTTGCGTGATTCTGTATGTGCCGGCATGAGCAGCCGAGATGCTGCATATCCGACTGTTGCGAAGATGACCATGATTGAGCAATCCTCGGCCCCCGAAAACATTTCCGGTCTGTGTCTAGATGCATGGAAAGCAGTTGCGTTTGCAACAGGCCAATCTGACGTTTCTGGCCCTGTCAAGGATCATGCCAGAGCATGCTCCAGCTGATCATGTTTGTTCGAGTGCTGCTGCCCGCAGAGAGGGCGATGCCACGGTACGACTTGGGAAACATCAGCGAGAAGGCATCTGGACCATCTGGGTCAGGCTCCTCCAACTCTCCCATCCAACTGGAGAGGCGGAGGTGGCAAACGTAGAAGAACGCGACCTTCGCAAAGCATCCTCTCTCTTTCTCTCTTTCTCTCGAGCCCTGACAGTGTGCTGATGGGGTGTGCTGATGGGGTGCCAGGCACAGCGCTGTTGGCGTCTTGCCCCGCGATCTTCGCAGCATGCCCTGTGCGCTCAGCAGGACCGCTTCGGCCCTGCACACTCACGCCATTCGGACAAAGGAGGCAGCCTAATGTCGGCTCCTGTCTCGAGCCCAAGCTGAAGCTGAAGCTCATGGAACATCTCTCACCGTCTCAAGTTCGCCTGGGTGCAGGCTGAGAGCACTGAGAGCACAGTGAAGTTAAGCGCGTCGTCTGTGGCAGCTCAGGTGCCGCGCAGACACTGGACCTGGGGGCCCCTCTTGGAAAGGTCTCAAAGCCCTGAGATGCTGTACACAGGAGACTTGGAAAGTCCCCTCCCAACCCTTCGTCTCCTCGCCTAGCTTGGCTTCTCACAGCACTCCTGGTCCGTGCTGCCCAAGAGCTGTGCTGCGTCTTCCTGTTTACAGGACAAGCGCTCCTCTGAACTGATGAGTCTGGCAGAGAATTGTCAGAATTGCGCTTGTCTCGGTGCCTTCAGTTGCAAGACCTTGTCCTTACAGCAATAGTCGCTGCACTTGAGCTCGTCGTAGCACTCGGCTTCCGTGCTTCCAAGCCTGGTCGGGAAGCGTGTCATGGCTGCTTCAGAGCTTTCAGGTCCAAAGACAAGCGCAGGCCAAGCGCCTGGGCTTCCCTTGGAGGTCTTCGGGCTTTCGCCTGTACTTGCTGGGGAACTCTGATGTGTACCTGCAGACTGCAGGCTGCGCCGTTGAGGCGTTCTTCGTGCAGTGGGCGTTCCCCTTATTACGCCAAGAGGCTCACTGCAGTACTTGGGATGGCAGCACTCCTCGTCCGTGCTTCCCCGGAACTTGAAGTGATTCGTATCGATCTTCTTGTACCACTTGGTGCTGGTGACATTCCTGAGCCATTTGTCAGATTCAGGCTCCATCCGCTTATACTGGAGAAGCTCAAATGTGTGGACAGGTGGCTGTGCAGAGATGTCTCCCGTGCACGTGTAGTCCTTGCACCACTTGGGGTTGCAGCACCTCAGAACTTAGAACTTCATCTTTCAAGCTTCGCGGCACTCGGGCAACACTCCGGCACTTCTCTGGCAGCCATGGAGCTGCTTGCTGGTGCTGCCCAGGAGGCCCTCCAACTCTTCTGCCGATTCTGGGCGCGGGCCGCACGGGTGCAAGTGCAGCAGGATTCAGGCTTCGGGCCGAGTGGGGCCGAGGTGCTCGGGGCCCAAAGCGACTCTGGCACGCAGTCGATGGTGCTGCACATCAACGGCGTGCAGCACTCCTGGCCAGTCCGGCAGCCCCACAAGGCAAGATTTTTTGTGAGAAAGCTGCTTCACGTGACCGGGAGCTCTCGGCTTCCTCGTCGCTCCATCCATGCCTTTCCACGCCAAGGCTGCTCTCGTCAGCCTGCTGCACCCATTTCGTCGGGTCGCTGCCTCTGTGCAAAGGAACGTGCGACTCAACACAGGATGTGAGGGGCACGCAAGCCCACACCGCACCCAACAGTAACAACCTCTTGGGCCAAATTTCGTGTCAGGACACACTTCCAGTCGTGGCAAGACTTCTTCTCGCAGCACTCGTTGTGGGTGCTTCCCATGAGGCCCTGCCCTCCAATCACGGCGCCAGCCCTTGGCTTGCGGGCAAACGTTCCAGTGCGCACAGCTTCCGTCATCTCTCTCTCGTCTTTCCTTCCCTTCGGTGTAAGATAGAAATTTATTCAAGTTGTCAACCCATCCCAAACTCTCACTCGCACTCAACTCGCCCTCTCAGCCTTGGACAAGACGAGAGAGAGATCAATATGATATATCATATAATACAAAATGTAGTATATAGTGCAATACATAATATAGTTCATAATATAATGCTTCACTTTGCTGCAATCTCAGATGAGTAACTCCAGGCAGTCTTGTCACAGCGGCACAGCAAGGTTAAAGGCCTGTTCAAAGGGGCGTGAATTTGGGCTTGTGGTTTTCCCGGAACCACCGGATGCCCTATCTGCAATGCAGAGGGCTTCTCTGAAGCTCTGAATCCTCCGAACCCGGTTCAATACACTCCTTTGCTCTGCCCAACCCGCGGCCCTCCCTCCCCGAGCTGGGCCGCAGCAACAGGACGCAGGACGGTGAAGGTTCGGGTCTTTTTCGGAATGAGAATTTTGACTTTGACTTTGGCCGGATCTAGGGACTGCAGTAGTTCATACATGTGGGGGATTGTCCTAAAGAGCGCTGCTCACTATCGTGAGCTTCTGCTGAAGTCTGGCAAGCTTTTCAGAACACAAGGGAAGTGGCGAGCCATAATGTTCGTGTAGGTATAAAGTCATGTTACAGCGGTTTGAGGGGAGAGGGGGGAAGGGGCATGTTTTGATAGTCAAAGCAGAACTCCAAGGGCTCTCAAACACCGTGCATGGAAGAGTGACCTCCGTGAAGAACCCAAAAAGCCTTTTTTGGGGGGTTTTGTCGCGAGCCCTCTCAGCATCCGGGCGGTCTCGGACTATGAAATATTGAGGACGATGGGACGCATGAGGGATACCGTGCGCCTCTGCGTACGCGTGTGGATACATACATATACTCCATATCGATGTATGCATGTGTATGTAGATAGAATGCGTGTGGGTGGGTATTGACAAGACGTAGTGTCTTGCTTTTCTTACAAGTACCCGTCATGAGAGAGTCATTGCTCCTGGAAGTCATTGCTCCTGGAAATCCTGTTAAGGGAAACCTTTGCATCGGGTGTTTCATTCCACAGCGGCTTCTCCACTCTTTGGCTTGGAATTCTGGGCATGACAAGGTTCCGGAGCTCGAAGCCGGCATCGCACTTGAACTCCTTGCACATCTTGGGCGTGCAGCAGCTTGGGTTACCTCAGAGGCCCAACGGCGACATTGAGCACCAAAGCTCCACTTGCCGGAACCCTCCCAAGAGAAGCTTCAGCTGAGCCTAAAGCAGTCAGATGAAACCAAACGAGTCCAGTCCACCGAACTTCCCTGTTCAACTGGTACCTGATCTTCCTGTAGCACGGTTGCTGCTGCCCAGGATTGCTTTGGGCTTCGGCTCCCATTTCGTCGCAGGTTCGCAGCTGTGATGCTTGCAGAATTGAGGGATGCAGCAATCCTGTGCCGCTCATACAAAACTGATGCATGAAGCAGCGGCTCACTGATGTAGGGTTTACAGGAGGAATACACGGAGATGAAGCTTTTGCAGTAAGTCCAAGCAGGGTGAATCTTAGGAGGGTAATGCTCAGGCTCCTCCAAGCTTGCACCAACCTTGGCACTTTCGTTGGTCTTCCACTCGTCCGTGGCCTCGCAGTCGATGTGCTTGCCTTTGGGCTATGAGCTCGCGAAGCGAAAGGCTCTTCGCTTCAAGACTGTTGTCGGTTTGTTAGATTCCTGTTACAAGCCTCTCAGAAAATTCCTGCTGTCGATGCCAGGTCTCATGAGATAGGCTCACAGCACTCGCTGTCAGTGCTCCCCTGCAGTAAGAGCGGAGAACCATCCTGGCCATGCCTCTCAGGGGATGCACGCTATGACGGCGCTGCCGTTGCTACAACCTCTCGCTGTCAGATTGCCTCTTCGATTTCTTCACGTACTTGGCGGAGCACTTGTAGTCGTCGCAATCTCGAGGGGTGCAGCACTCCTCTTTGGTGCTTCCCAAGACATTGCCCGGTTTGGGCTCCCAAAGAGTGGAGTCGCAAATGTCTTTGGAGCAAACCTTGGGGACGCAGCACTGGTCGGGCCTCAGTCACTTCCAAGAATGAACGGACCAGCTGGAGCTGGAGGGCTCTCACTCTCTCTCGTCCCAGCTGCTTGCTTCCGAAGGCGGTCTCGTAGTCTGGCCTCACAAAAAGACTCAGGACAGCCGGAGCCAGAATGACTGGCCGCAGCACGCCGCACGGCAGCACAGCCGCACGCCTCTTGCTGTACGTCGTCGCCGGCGCACAGGGCGCCTCCTCCGCGCACTTCATCTGCTCGCAGCACATGCTCCTGGGAGCGCTGGGAGCACAGAGAATTTCAGAGTCGTGAGTTGCGACGACGGTTCTTGAGCTGGTGGAGGCCTGGTATGACCGGTGACCTGCTCGGGATGCAACTTCCGCTTCCAGAGGTCGTCATCCAAGCACTCTTTCTTATGCTGCTGGAAGAAGGCGTCGCAAGTCATGGGCCCTCAGTTCTTGACTCACTGGTCACAGCTTGCGCTCTGGGGGCAACGACTTTTCGAGAGCCGGGCTGCTTAGGCAAATGTCTGTCAAATGGATGGCACCCTCGAGGGTGATGGGGTTCTGCCCGCGATATTCTAAACGCGTGTTGCCCGCCAAAGTCTTCACCTTGTCTGTAACTGTGATCTTCTGGCCCACTTTCGCCTTCTTCACGGTGAACACCTTGACTTCTCGCGCTTGGGAATCTGTGCTCACGGGTTTTCGGAAACTGCTGGCTTCAGGCCCAGGGGCATTGAAGCCTTCTCCACCTGCAAAGCCGAATTTGCGGTCCATCTGTCGCTCGACAGAATCGGCCACCATGCTCAATGTCCAGGGTTTGCCAATCTCCCAGTCCTTGCAATTTTGCACTCCCCCGCGGCCCTACATTCCCTACATGCAATCGCTGATCCCCCGTGTGGGACATGCAATTCAACAACCGACTCTGCGAAATACAGTTACGCGCGTGCTGTGTTTGCAGAGAGAAACAAATGTGGTGCTGGTCTTCCCTCAGGCGGACGCTAAAGGCTTAAAGGCTGGAGAAAGCAACGCAAAATGCCCAGCATTCAGTGTAAGTGGACCTGCAAAGCCGACCACGGCTTAACACTGAACGCTCGAACTCAAGTTTGCACCAAAACTCAGGATGGCCAGCAAGATTGGTCTGCAACTGGCCCAGAATGTCCCCAGAGAGGATATCGTCCAGATAACCCTTGGTTGACAGCTCAAGTGAATCGTCTCGAAAAGTATGAAGAATCGGTGCAACCGCGGCGCAACTCCCTGAACAGTAACGTTCACAGGCGGAAACTGATTGTCCGGGCAAGCGTTTGCATCTTTGTGCCTCGGCCGAATGCAGCTCAGAAGTCCTCGTGCTCCGCCCCTAATAGTTTAACAGCAGGCATGCGTCAGGGATCCAGGAACTTCTTCTGCTGAAGGCTCCAAACACTTAATGGCCCCGCTACACATGAAAGGCCAAGTTCGGGCTAATTCGGGCTTGTCCTCCCTCTCGCGCTCTCTTTGCTCTCATGGCCCTCCTGACCTTCTACCAGCAGTTCTGCAGCAAACTTCTGGCCTCCGGATCCATTAGCAGGTGTTGAAAAAATGCCACTTCGGTCTCTTGCTATGCTAGCAGAAGCCCCTCAAGCCTTCCCAGGGCCAGGTACACTGCGCTGTTGGATGAAAGCCGCGCAAAGGCGGTGGCCTCCTGAGGTTCAAGACTCCGAACCGCCCTTGACAGGGTTCCACAGGTCCACACAGTGCGGAGCCTCGCTCGAGTGCTGCAGCTTGGCACTGGCGCTGCTGGCGCCGGTGCTCCTCACCAATGAAACTTCTCGCAGCGAAGAGCAACTTCTTCGAATCTTCGAGTCGACACTCAAAGCACCCGCCGCACCTCGACAGCTTGGCTGCCGTCACGAAGACTCTTGGCAGGCAAAGTGCCAACCAAATGGCCTTCGGGGCCCCGGTACAAGAATGTGCGTCAAACTGAAGATTTGGAGCATCTTCTTGCAAAGAGCTCCATCCTAAACATGACGCAGCCAGGAGCCCATGCTGCACTTGCAGCCCACGAACCCCCAGTCTAGAAGAGCCACCAGCTAAGAGGAAGCAAAGCCGAGCTCGGCCACCCCCGGTTATGGGAACGTTTCGCTTCCGAGGCTCAGTTCAGAGGGCCAGGCCTTCATAGGTGCCGGCCGGGGGGCCCCAAGGGGCGAGCCAGAGGCCAGCCTGCACAGAGAGACAGCCCGGGCCAAAGGGGAAGGAAAGATGGGTTTTCAAATCAGGCTCGATCCTGACGCTTTCAAGTCTCAGGCGGCGACACCCGCAGCTTCGTTGGAAACGGTCCGCTACCGCATCAAGAACCCGTTCTAGTGAGCTCTCTAAGCCTTGAGTTAAAGCACGCGGGGAGATGCCGGACACAAACGGATTCCTTCGACCCTCGAGGTCCCATCCAGCGAGGTCTCTGCGGGCGTGTGCAGTCTTTTTTTCCATGTCGGCGCGAAGTTTTCTTGTCGGGCACTGCAAGCAGCGTTTGGCCTGTCGGGAAGCTAAGATCGCACCGTCTTGACGGTCACATCCAAGACTACACCATCGGGCAACTTGTTGCCGGAGATGGTTCGAATGGCCAGCTCTGCGTCTTCTGTGATGCCGAACTTCAGGAGTGCAGCACCGGTGCATGCCCCCGCTCCATCTCTCAGGAGCCGAACACTCTGGATGGCTCCAAATGGCGAGAAGATGGAGTACAGGTACAGCCTCAAAGCACAACAACGTTTGCTTACGCGATGAAGAAGTGCTCTATCTCCCGCTCCTGTATCGCTTGCATTGCATCCCGTTGCCAAGAAGCTCATCGGCGTTGTTCGGCAACCCCTTGATGTAGAGGTTCGTTGGATCCATGGTGTGGGCCAGGACTGGCCTGAAACCCTTGACTCGAGACACCTTAGCCCGCGCGAATCTTGCTTCGGTCTCGGCTATCTCCATCTGTATCTCCCTGGTCGGAAAACACTCAACTCCACGTACCTCTTTAGACATCACGTTGTTCTAGAGCTTATAAGGAGAAATTCGGAGGAAAAGGATTGGCTGTTTTATCCGGGCCAGGCGAGCTGTGGATCGGGGTTTAGGCTTTAACAGCTTTAACAGCGGCAAGGGGCGGTCTCGCTGACGGCCACCATGAACTCAGAGCCTGGGATATTATAAAGCAGACCCCTTCGGCGATTCCGCACGTCAAGCTCGCCATGGTGCTCGCTGGGCTCGGGTAGCGCATCTCGCGCGGCGCTGAAGTGGAGCCGGGTTGGCTCACGGCTTCCAGACCGCCCTGACCCCCCTGAGACGCAAGCACGCGCAGGCATCCCAGGTTTCCGCGGCGCGGGTCTCCGCACCTTCCCGTAGGGCTCGTAGCGCTCGGAGCCGCCGGGGCCGGGGCCATGGTGGGCCCCGGCGGGCTCCGGCCCGGCGGCCGCCAGGCGCACGGAGAGGGGAGCCTCGAGGCCTCGAAGAGAGGAGAGAGGAGAGAGCTGAGGACTCGGGGAGTCGGAGACGAAGTCATGGGAACAAATGCTGTGCAACCTGCTGTGCACCCCGGCCTGGCAAGACCTTCCCGTTGTATTCCATGACCAATCGATCTGCCTCGTCTCGCGACATGAGTCGCAAGAGAGCCTCAGCACTCCACGACCATTCCAGCTGCACAAAGATTGAAGCAAGAAGAACAAGGGCAGCGGCGACAGCTTTGCCGCTAGCCATGCCATCGTCCAACACCTTGGCAGTGACCTGCAAGAAGCAGCTCTGTCGCTGAATGCTCGCTGCACTCGCTGCGCACGCTCGCGTCGGGCTTGTCGTGTGCTCCCGCCGTGCGGTGGCCCTCTGGGACCACTCGGCCTGGCCGAACGCGGCAAAGAAGCTTTCCAGCTGCTCTTTGGAGGTGCCTGGGAAGCGAACGCAGAAAGGGGAACTTCAAGCAAAGCGGGCAGGCGGCCTTGTGGAAGCCCGGTGACGTGCAGTGTGAAGCCAGGCCGCGAGCGGTCCTCCTCGCCTGCGAGCAGTCTCGAAGTGCAAATCTGACTCCCCAGCAGCTCAAGCTTGAGCGAGCTGCCATCTACTAGCTGCTGCTACTGTAGCAGCTGGCTGGCGCTGGCTGCGGCGCCTGCCTGCGGCACCAGAGGCCACGGGCGCTGCTGCAGCCGCTGCAGCTGCCAGGGCTTGAGCCACAGCGACCACGGCTGCTGCCGGATTGTTTGCCATTGCTGCCTGCGTTGCTGCCTGCTCCTGAGTTGAAGCGCTGGCGACGAGGAAAGGTAGGGTAATTTGCCCTTGTCACACGCGTACTTGGATGGACTACCTACAGTCACAGTGTCACACAGTGTGTGTGTGTGTGTGTGTGTGTGTGTGTGTGTCTGTGCGTGTGTTCCTTCCGAGCATCTCTCATCTGCCAGGCCCGCTCGGAGCTGTTCGCATACTTCACCGTCAGCTGATAATCCCGATCCTAAGGACTACAAAGCTTCCTTCAGAATGGCACTCGGCACTTCACAATGTCACAAGGCCTGGCAATGCATCGGAGCAGCGATGATCCTGTTGTTCATGGCGTTGATCGCAGCTTCTGCTTCATCCGGACTAGTGTAGTGCACGAAGCCGTACTGCTTGTATATTCGTGCCTGGAGCAGCTCCCTCAACCCTCAACTTCTGCACTCTGAAAATGAGCTCCGCTTTGCACCGATGAACCCCTGCAAGGCCTCCCTGGCAAGCTTGACGGAAACGACATTTCCGAATTTTCGAAACAAGTCCTTCATGCCATTTTCGTCCATGTCCTAAGTGGCCAGGAGCTTTAACACGTCTGGCGACTCCCAGCAGCTGAGCGATGCTGAGCGCAGGCACAGGGGGCAAGCCCGACACGTAGAGGTTCGTCCCTCCGACCGTGGGCGTGGTCGAAGGGGGCGGAGCGCTCCTGGTGGACTCAGTACTCATCGTTACTCATTGCATATGTCGACCAATACTTCGCCAGTTCTGGGCCTAGGATATGGCCCCGTGGTGTCATTGTTCGCCAGGCGGACGGTCATCGTGTGCCCATTGAAGTCGCGCCCATTCATGCCAGCGATGGCAGCTAGAGCCTCCGAGATAAAAGCGACAGTAGAGTAGAGCACTCCAACCCCCCAAGCTGTCTACAATTGATCTGGGCTTGGGAGCCCCAGTACAAACGTAAAGGTATGTATCATATAGATTCGGAGGAAAGAAGCGAACAACAACGACGCATCCTGTTGCTTCGTCGAGCCTGGGCATCATACCGAAACTTCACGAAGCCGTAGCTTGGAGCTTGTGGCGTCTTGCCAAAAAAAGTTCGCACTGAAGCTACCTCGGACATGCGAGTTGAAAGGTGAGCATTGAGGCTTTGGCAGCTGGCCTTGCCTGCGGAAGCTTCGGCACTGTGCTGCTGTGCTGCTTTGTCTATGTCAGGCGCGTTCGTTGTATGCGCGAGACGGGGCTTGCGGGCTTGCTGTTCTGCGCGCTACGCGCCAAGCTTCGCCGAGACAGTAGGAGGCAAAGCCGAGGAGCATCACCGAAATTATTGAACAGCTGCCGCAGTGTGTCTTCACTGGTACTCGGAGGCAGGCCAGCAACATAGAGATTGCTGTTCGCACCATTGCTCAGCAGATTGCCAGGTAGCATTACGGGCGGACTTGCAGGCTCTGCGTCAGAAGCTTGGGACTTGTGACGGGCTAAAACTACTTGCAAAGGGGGCTGTTGTTTCCTCTGACCTTGCATGATGTTGGTCGGGGCAGCCGCCAGGTCTAACAGTCTGACCGAAACTATCTATCATTTTCTGAAGCACAATCTCCAAACTCCAAACACTTCAACACGGACTCTGGAGGAAGTGGCCATGGTCATTGCATCTGTCATGCGGGCCCGTAGCCACTCGAGCCACCCCAGGTGCTACGGCACAAGAGTGCGTTGCAAATTCTGGACTCTGAATTGCTGACACACTCCCCCTCAATCACTTGCATCTTTCATTTTCGGAAACAGGTGCGATGATCCAGGCACTTCCTACACCGTGAAACGGACTTGTCTGGCTTCTCCTGCAAGGATCCCTTCGTCTCACATGCTGACCGTGGTCATGAAAAGCCGCAGCTTTTGCATCTCTCGCCTGAGAGTGGACATCTCAGTTTCCACCTGGCCGACGACCGAACGGATCAGCTGCAGGAGTTTAAGGGACTGGAGCGTCGAGATGGGTGTATCCATCAAACACAGGTTCAGCAAGCCCTCAACGAACTCAATCTGTGTGAGCTGTTTCGTGCCATCGACCTCCAAGTAGCAAGTGAATCAAAAAAGGATGTAGATCTCAGGGCTACTATTGGGGCTTCTATTGGTCTGCATTGCAGACCAATATGCCCCTTAAAAATAATATCAAAGCCCAAAAGTAAGCCGTGCAGTAACTCGCTGAGTATGCTATGCCGCCACGTGGCATCCAAGTAATCAAAGATGTCGGCCATACCTTGGCGAGTATGGCGGAATGCGTGATGCCTTGCAAAGAACATCTACACATGGGGGCTACAATACTTCCACTTCCACCCACTCCATGTATACACGATGCCATCAAGTGGCTGTCTGCATAGATCGTGTCCAAGACCCGGGGAGGCAATACGCTTAGCGGCACGTTCTCCACCTCTTCGCGCGTCAGCAAGCCACTCCGATCTTTGTCCAGCTCATGGAAAATCTCGATCAGGGATGGCAGTGCCTGGGAAAGACCCGCCGGAACGATCATCGGCCCTAAACCCTAAATCCTATGCCTATAACCCTAAACTCATCTAAACCCTGAACCCTAACCCCAAACCCATCTAAACCCTAAACCCTAAGCTTCTGAGGTGAAGGGACGCTCTGAACCCTCTTCTTCAGCTTCTGCCGCTCCTCCTCCGCTTCGTGGGCCGCCGTCTCCATGGCATTCTCGACCAAGGCTGCGGTCACCAAATTCATCAAGCCCACCTTACGGAGGGTTTGGGGTGCTTGGGGTCCTGACACTCTCGCAACTCGGACACAGCCAGACGAGGTTCTTGGTTCGCAGCGTCCTACTAGTGAGGCTCACTCGAATCGACTTCAGCTTAGGGTTTTAAGGCTTATAGGGTTTAGGGTTTGTGGGGTTTGGGGTTTAGGGTTCATAGGGTTCACCTTAGATCCCCAAATAGAAAAGCCTCTCTCCTAAACCCTACCGAAAGAAGCTTGGACTAAGCCACTGAAAGGAAGATCAAGAGCGGCATGAAATAGAAAGTGAGCCAGGGCTTATTCATGATCAGCGGATAGTAGACTTCTGCGATGGAATCTAAGGTCACAAACTGTATCAGTGTCAAGAATGTACTATTCAGGCCAGAGAAGTAATCTCTGACGATGTCTCTGGTCGGCTCCGACTCCGTCAGATTCCTGTCTTTTGAGATGAGCTCCACCGCAACACATGAGAAAATGAATAAGAAGATTGCAATCAGCGCTGTTGTCGAGATGATGGTCTGTCCGGCTGCCAACATGCCATACACCAGTCTCCAAATCAGCTTGAAGTGCCGGAGCATGCGAAGTGCTCTCACTAACCTTTCATCAAAGGCACCAAGGTCACCGAGCAAGCCCTGGAGCTTCATACACAACGCTTTCAACTTTCCCTAGCTTTTCAGGCCATGCCTCACCTGAACAGACGAAAGCCTCGCACCACCAGCACGGAGTAGAAGCTTTCCGCCTCCGTTCCCGGGCCCGCGACTCGAGGAACAATCTCCAGCGCCAAAGCTCCGATCATGATCAGCGTGAGGTCCATCCTCAGGTTTCTAGTTAGAACATTTAGAAGCTCCAAAACTTGAGGGGCCGGGCCTTTGAGAACTGCAAGCTGCAAGCCGTTATGTCATCCGAGCATCAAGAACCACAAGTCTTTGAAGGCTGCACAGCCCAAGCCAGTGACGCGCAGCGTCGCTTCGATGGTGTAAAGGACGAGGAAGATCCGCTCAACTCCTCAGAACATGCAAAGAAAGCCTCTGGGCGGAACACTAAATCCAAAAACCTCCTAAAGACCCGAATCCAGAAGCCCAAGCCCTCAGTCCTCCAGGCCAGAAATTCTCTGCGTAGACCTCGCCGGTCTGCAAAGAGACCTGGGCCTCGATGCCGATGAAGATCAAGTTCCTGGCGACTCGGCCACGGAGTGGACTCCGCAGATCGCGCGGTGGCACTTCATGTAGTTGGATTTGGAATGTGCGTTACTGCAACATCCAAACGAACACCGAGACTTGCAAAGGTGACAGGAAAATTTTGTGGGTTTTCGATTCGCATTGATAGGCTTGGGTACGGACCAGGCGAAGCACGTGATTCGAGGGCTTGGGGTTTAAGTGGTCTCCGCCAGCAGCAGCAGCAGCAGGAAAACAGGGGAAGTCAGCTGGCGAATCTCATGCCGTGGACCATATGCCCTACTGCTACTGAGCTGCTACTGTGACTGTATTTCTTAACCGCGTTGGTACTACTACTGTAACCACGAGATGCCTACGGGGCGGCTTCCCGCATCCTCGAGAGACGTGCAAAACGTAGGCACAGGCCATCCTTGACAGCATCCCCGAACAACCGTTCCATAGGCTCTTCCCCTCACTCACCACAGCCAGGGCGCAGAAGGATCAGAATGCCCGCAACAAACTCGAAAAGGCTCGAATTGACAATCGCTGCGACGCTCTGGCGAAAGGCCTCTACTCGCGACGGCTTCTGGGTTGTCACCTTCCGCAGCCAGATATCGACGGGCCATCTAAGCTCAGAATATGGTAACATGTAAGTCTGCTCTTTGCTGGGTGCCTCGGCATCATGAAGCACCTCTGACACCAACTTCCGCAGCGGTCCGGTGGGAAGGTTTTGGACGACGGACTTCCGGGGCCTCAACAAGGGCCCGCCGGAGCGACGGGGCACTAACAATCTTGCACAAAGTCTCAGTCAGTGTGTGTGTGTGTGCGTGTGTGTGTCCAGCTCTGCTCCGAAGAGTATCTTTACGTTTTGCAGGGGGCTGGAGTGCAGTGCGGAAGTCTCCAGCCAACGAAGACGCTTCTGTGCTTGCAGTGTAAGCGTACCTGCCAGTGGTGCATCTGGGGAGAGTTACTCCAGCTGGTGGCACAATATGTCAGTGTTTGCGAGCGAATGTACGTATTTGCTGAGTTTGGTAATGAGCCTCGAGATCAGGAACCCTAGAGGCCCTAGAGTGTGACTTCCTTGAGCTGATTTCCTCGAGCTGACTTCGAGATTTGTGACACATTGTGTCGAGTGTGTGCGGGTGTTTCCGTTCGTGTGTGCTTGTTTGCACGCGTGTACTGTGTTGTTGCTTTGATGATCCGAGGGGCTGGAGCAACGACTGTGAGCTCAAGGACCTGCGATGCCCCACTCCATCACTGTCATCAATGGGGCTGGGAAGCTCCGTTACGGCTTCAACTGGGTCCATCTTGCGTGCAGCTGTCTCGTTCAGCATGACGGAGTCCATGATCAGGTCGCTATCGGCGTCTGAACCGAATGCCCTGGCGATCGCAGGGGCACGAAACTGGACCTGCGCGGAGGCACGCGTCTTGGACGTGGCCGGCGCAGCTTGCTGCCTTCAGTGTCCGCTTCCATGCTTCCAGAGTCTACAGCTATTCAACACGGGCTGGTGCTATCAGTATGACTTCATGTCGACATGAAACAAAGTAAGGTCGGAGCGGCTGGAGGGGCCCTCGATGCGCGCCAGAAGTCTGACTGTGGAGACCAAGCAGTGCATCAACCGAGTGCCGCCACTCCCGAAGCTGGTTCTGCAAGAGCTCGAGGTTTGTGCAGGACGTTTGCTGCTGTTCCAAAACCTCTGACAGCTTCGAGAGGACTTCCTCGTTCATTCTGAAGCGGAAGAGTGGGCTCAAGGCCCAACGGCTGAAAAGATGCTCTGAAGCGGCTTGAGCAAAGATGCAGAAGCGACCAAGGTTTGGGCTTCGAGCTCTGCTTCCCCAAGGAGATATCGATCCCCCAATCGGAACAGAAGGATCGGTTAGTGACAAAGCACGTCACCCCTGCAGAGAGCAGTTGCCCAAAGCTAAGTAGCCCAGGCGGGGGCTTCTCTGTATGTTGGAGGTGTTTTCGAATCTCTGCCAGCGGCAGCGCCACAGTGGAAAGTTCAGTGAAACACTCGCTAACACTCAGGAAGCCATGATGCATGCTGCCTTCGATCACTGACTGAAGTTGACAAACAAGTTCAATTCATGGTCGTGTTTGAATAGAGGACCATTCCTGCATTACTGCCAAACACCGGCTCCGGCTTCTAGCCAGAGTCTAGCCTGGCTTCCTGGCGCGTCAGACGAGCTCTACGTGACCCGCCTGACCGATTGCTTGAACGTGTTCCTTTAGCGACGTTACCTCCTTGTCGACTTTGCCCAACAAGCCACGGATCAACTGCAGAAGCTTCAGCGACTGGATGGTGGAGATGGGCATGTCCATCAAGCAAAGATTCAGCAGTCCCTCGACAAACTCCATTTGCGAAAGCTGCCCCGTTCCATCCACATCCAGGTAGTCCTGGGTTGTGGTTTGTGCATGCGAGAAATGTTCCTCGATCGTAGGTCTTGCCAGGGGTTACCGTCCCAGCTCTGATCTGCGCATGCTCTTAGTCTAATAACAGCCCAGAATCAAAGATGTCTGCCATGCTTTCCACATAGATGGCATCAAGGACCCTTGGAGGCAGGACATCTAACGGGACGTTTACCACCTCCTCATGCGTCAGAAGCCCGCTGCGGTCCGTGTCTAAGGCGTGAAAGATCTCGATAAGCGACGGTAAGGCCTGGGCTGCCGGAAATAGACAGGGGGTGCTTTGAGCTACTTATAGCTAGTCTGTGTTCGCCATTGAGGCTCTGGCACCCCGCACCCTCTTCTTCAACTTCAGGCGTTCCTCTTCAGCTTCGTGTGCTGCCGTTTGCATGGCGTTTTCCACCAAAGCTGCCGTGACCAAATTCATCAAGCCAATGGAGATGAAGACCAGAATAGGGAAGAAGTACAAACACAGCCAAGGTCTTGCCATGATGAGCGGGTAATACACATCCGAGAGGTTGTCGAGCGTTACGAACTGCATCAGGGTCACCATCGCCCGATTAAGGCCGAAGAACTGCTTCTCAACGATCTCGGCGGTAGCCTCAGCACGAGCCAAGTAGTCATCCTTTGCGATGACCTCCACCGCGACGCACGCGAATATGAACAAGGAGACCATGATCCTCTCAAGAGAGCTGCTGCCAAAGCTTGCTTTCATTAAGCCCGGTATAGCGGCAGCTCCACAGAACAGCCAAGAAACAACATAGTAGTGGAGATGATCGTCTGCCCCGCATTCATCAGCCCGTAGATCAGCCGCCACACAATCTCAGATGCACTTCGTCATGGTCATGAGTTGGCTTAGGCTTAGCCCAGCAGTACGCCCGAGGAGCCTTGAAGTGCCGCAGCATCCGCCAGGCTCGGACGAGTCGAAACAAGCGCAGGCCTCACACGGAGCGTCTGGAGCGTTTGCAACGAATCTGACGCAGGAACACTTTGACCAGAGAAGGAGTGTGGTTGGAAACGGACGTCCTACCAGCTTGCTGGTTTGTGACTGTCGCGACCCCGACCCGCTTTGGATGCCGATGTTGACAACCAGAATCTCCCGAAACTCGGACTATACCCAGCAACACAAATACAAGGCAGAGCTGTGCAGAGAGAGACTCGCTCGCTCTCAAGGCGCAGTGCCTCCGGCGGGGCGGAGCAGACCCCGGCCTCGTACGACGAGCAGTCTCTCGAAGCCATCGATATCCCCAGAGTTGCCAGCGACTGCGGGCACAATCAGTAGCGCCTCAGGAAAATCGAAGAGAGTTCTCTCTGTCCTGATGAGGCGCCTATGAGTCGCCACAAGATGACTTCTGCTGGAGCCTACGGCCTACGTTACCGGTGTTCTTTTGCTGCCGCTTAACGTTACCGGTGTCGGGAGTCTTGATTTGAGTCAAATGCATCACGAGCACAAGCAATCCGACGATGACCAGGGCCACATCCAACCTCAGCGGCAAAGCGTCAAGGACACATCAGGGCTTGCCAGTTGTTGTGGTGGCGTTAGCGAGTCGCACGCAAACAGGGAAGCCAATGCGACATCGGTGCTATTGACAAAGAAGATAAGGATGGGAGTAAGTCTACATGTTCCATCGAAGGGTCAACTCGAAGTTGAGAGAAGAAGAACTGTATGCAAAAGGTCTTAGGTGAGTTCTTGAGGAGCTCTTTGGAGCGTCAGTCTTCTCTTTAAAAGGCCGCGAGGCAGGAACCAGAGGTCGAGGAAGATCATCAGGCCGCCGGCGACCAAACGCAGCAGCGCCTCGATGCTGTAGATTGCGAGGAAGATCCTCTCCACACCTGGAGAAGAACTTTTCAAGGACTTATAGGAAGGAAGGTCCCTCAGCCCATTAGTAGCCCTATCTCATCTTCGGGAACCTCTCGGTCTTAAGAAAGAGACCGGCGCGCACCTCCTGGCCAGAAGTTGCCGTTGTAGGTCTCGCCGCTGTGCAAGGAGAGCTGAGCTTCGATGCCGATGGTGACCAGGTTCCTGCGAAGGAAAAGCAGCAAAGCCAAAGAAGGAGCCAAAGCACATGGAGGAGCCCAGTGGGCCGCCGGGCTGAAAAGGCTTTGAAACTCTTCGAGTGCCGAGGGGCAGGAGGATGATCACCCCGGCGCCGAACTCAAACCACGAGGACTGGACGAGAGCAGCTGCCTGCAGAGCCAGCTACGAGTGCTACGCTGCTGCATGTCTCTCTCTCTCTCTCTCTCTCTCTCTCTCTGCCGTGCCATCATCAAGAGTTTTTTGTAATTGTAATGCGAGGGGGTGCGAAATCGCAGGCTAGAATCTAGAATCTCAGGAGGCATGGAGCGCGAAGATATATCACCACGGCACACCATGCTTTCTCATACACGCAGCAGTATAATAGCGACGCAGAGTGTCTCTTTTTATTTGAATTTCCAGCTTCGGCCCCCCCCCAGACGGGGCGCCTTTGCGCGGAGGCGGCCCAGCCAGGAGAGCTCTTTGGGGGCTGCCTCAGACTCAGACAGGAAAAGAGGATCAGCTGCTGCTTCGTGCTCGTGCTCTCTCTGCCTTGCTGTCGTTCAAGACCTCGGTGACGAGCTTGCGCAGTGGCCCCGCCGGGAAGTTCTGGGCAACGGTGTTCCGCGACCTCTGCTGGAGCGGGGGAGCGGACAAGAAGCAGAAGCTTTAGGCGTCGCCCCCAGCCTCAACAGGGACTCCGTGCTCATTGATCTTCTGCTGAAGGAGATGGATGCCCTGTTTGGCTCGTCTCCTTCCTCGTCTTCGTTTGATGTGGGTTCCCTGACCGTGTCCCCCTGTTTCGAAGGAGAAGGAGCCTCCTGAACTGGGGGAGCTGGCAGCAGTGGAGCGCCCTCTGCTTCCCTCCGAAGGTCCGCGAGAAGCTCATCCACGGAACGCTGCCACTCGCGGTGCTGGTCTCGAAGACGCTGTATGTGGGAAGAAGACGTCGTCTGCTGCTCCTGGATTTCGGAGAGCTTGGCCAGAAGCCCGGCGGTGGCCATTGCTAGGGCAGAGGAGGCTGCACACGATCTCGCGAAACTCTCGAAAAGTTCCTCCATTTCAGTGCTTAGCTCGAGGCCGTGGAGCTGCTGTCGTCTGCAAGCTGCTGTCGGGTGGCGGGCTGGTTACTACTTATCTGCCAGCTTGGACAACAACAGCATGCACATGACTCTGTCTGAGAACCAGCTGGCACAAAGACCATGTAAAGAACATGCGCACCCGTACGCGTTTGCGAGTGTGTGTGTGTGTGAACACAGGCGCGCACACACACACACACACACATAAGTACATATTTACAGGCCTTGATTCATGTGTCAGGAAAACCAAAAAATCTACAGCAAGACCGCTGATGCCAAAAACAAGGCATGCCGCTAGGGGGCTTCGATCTTTCGTTGCGGGCGAACCGTTTTTCTCTCAGCACTTCGACTCCCAGTCCGGTCCGGTCCGGTGTAGAGGGGATCGGGACCCCAAGACCAAGACGTAGTGACTTGAATGACATGACTTCAGCTAGACTCTGACGAGGAGCGCGACCAACGCGACCTTTGGCGCTTCTTTCTTTCGGACTCCGACGAGGAGTCGGAATGCTTCTCGGGCTTCTTGGCCGCTTTGGCCTCCTCCTGCGGCTTCTTGTTGGCCTTGGCCTCTGCCTGCAGGCGAGATTTCGTGCTGAAAACTCCTGAAAACACTTCAGCGATGCCTGGTCGTCTGGACGGTCTCGGTCTGGCTTCGCCTCCTCTGGTTCGGGCTCCTCGGCCACCTTGTCCTTCCAGCTATTCCGGAAGCTGGCCAAGATCTCCTGACAGGCTGAGCCCTGGCCCTAGCGAGCCCCAGCTGAGCCTTCGCCGGGGGCCCCGCCTGGGCCGACTTGGGCTTCCCGGAAACCAGGTTTCGTGATCTCGCGTTCACGGCCTCGGCGGCCTTAGCGGCGGCCTTCGCAGCAAGCTGGGCCTTCGTTGGCTGTGACAGCTGCGCTTTCGCCCACCTCGCAACGAGCGACACCAGCGACAGCTGACTTTCTGTGCAGCAACAGGTCTCTCCATGTGAAAGATCAAAGCACAGGCAAAAGGGTTTAGGGTTCAGAGAGTAGAATGCTCGACACAACAACCGATGTCTTCCAACTTCATCTGAGCCGTGCTAAGTATGCAATGCCAATCGCTGGAAAAGCCACACGCTGTCATCTCCAATGTTTCGGTAGAGCATGTCCCCTCTCCCGCGTTTGCCAGCATGCGACATACTTCGCCTTTCGCCGCAGGCGGCTGATGGATTACTAGGTAAAAGCTGTGTTTTTCCAAGGCATGACAGGCCGAACTGGTACAAGGCTTCCATTGAACCCGATGCAGCTTTGTGTGTTGCAAGGAGGATCTCTCGTTAGTCTCTGAACCAGGAGCGCTCCCGAGCCATGTTTTGCACTGAAGACTGTCGGCAGTTAGGTTATGAGGCATCTGCACTCTGGCTGGATGTCACATCTACCGAAGAGCGTCGGCCCTCGTGGTTTTGCAAGGCATGTGCAGTCAATGCACGGGGTCGGCAGTGCAGTTACGTCTTACGCGTAAACCTTCAAAATTTAAGGCTTCATTCAAGACCGGGTGAAACGGCTGCTCCGTCACATGCTCACAACGTCCCTATCGACGAAGGGTCCGTAGGGTAGCGACTGCAATAACCACTCGCAGCACTGTTCAATGTTCGACACGCGGCTGTTTACCAACTTCAAGAGCCGGAGGTTCTGTAAAGTCCACATTGGCATGTCCAAGAGTGACAAGTTCAACAAGCCTTCCACGAACTCCATCTGAGTGAGAAACCCGGAGTCGTCCACATCCAAGAGGTCGAAAATATCTTCCATGTTGTCCACACAGACGGCCTCCAGCACCCGCGGTGGCAAGATGTCGATGGGGACGTGAGACACCTCCTCCCGTGTGATCAAGCCACTGTGGTCCGTGTCGATGGTTTGAAAGATCCCAATCAAGGCCGGCAGTGCCTTGGAACCATCGAACTTTTGAACAATCTAGAAAAATAAAAACTTGTTCATGGCCGGGCACTCCCCGCACCTTCCGCTTCAGCATGGCCCGCTCCTGGCTGTTTCCGAGAGAACACTTTTCTGCGAATCGCGCATCTCAACATCTCCTCTTCCATGCTCTGGGCAGCGTTGTCCATGGCATTCTCCACCTTCACAAGATCTTTCTGCATGTCTGGGAGTGTCTGTCTCTGGCAGTCCGGGTCTAAGCCACAGGTCGCTAAGTGTTTTCAGCAAGGCACCAGCGCCGCAGTGACGAGATTCAGGAGGCCAATGGAGATGAACACCTCACCGAAGAAAATACCGCAGGGGAAGAAAGAGCAGGCACACGGGAAACCCAAGTCTCTGCTGCAAAGCTTCCAGGATGGGAAGGAAGTACGTCCAAAGCCTGGGATCTGGCGGTCTAGTGGCAGCGGGTGCAAGGTGTCAGATGCTCTCTGCGCAGCAATGCGCAGCCCTGAGCTCGCAGCCAAGGCTTTTTCACGATCAAAGGGAACCAGACATCGGAGAGCCCGTCCAAGGTCACGAACTGTCAGGATGAGAAGTACATCTTGTGCCTTGTGCTGCTCGTGAACATGGCATCCCTGCCTGCGTGAGTGTGAGGATTGCCCTCCCTACACCTAGAAAGCGTCCGACCACAATGTCTCGGGTTGACATGTCTTCAAGAAGGTCGGCATCTTTTGCAATTAGTTCCACCGCCACACACGCGAAGATGAAGAGTGACACAAGGATCAGCGCCGTCGTCGAGAGGATTGTTTGGCTGGCGGTCAAAAGTCCATAGACCAGACGCCACATGATTTTGAAGTGGCGCACCATTCGGAGGACTCGCACCAAACGCAGGAGCCGCACGCCCCGGACCACCAACAGTTTCTCCTTGGACCCGATACTCCAAAGACCCCTCCCCTGCCCGTCTACGTTGTCCAACATCTTGCAGTTTGGGCTCGAAGCCGCTGGTGTCTTCGCCTCCGACGATGGCGGGAACGACCCAAAGGGCAAGGAGCCCGATGGCAATCAGGCACACATCCATCCAGAACCAAAGATCTTGGAACACCACCCATCCCCTGGGAGTTAGCAGATCTCGATTTTGGGCAGTTTGAATCCGTTTTTGGTGGTTAAGGCTGGGACCGCCCAAAGAGCTGCAAGCCGGCTTCCACGCAGTAGATCCCCAAAAAGATGCTCTCGATGCCGCTGAACCAAAGGCTGTGCTGCGACACCTCGTCCTGGCTTGAGGCGGGTGGTGGCATGTGGCACCAGTCTAGCGGATTAGAATTACTTCTCAAGTAGCGTGAAGGATGTTGCAGAGTCTCCTGCAAGGACATCTCGGCCTCGACCCCGATGGCGACAAGGTTCCTGTTTTTTGCCAAGAAGGCCGTTCTCTGTGGATGTCGGGCGGAAACTCTGTTGCGCCAAGCTGCAAGAGGATCACAAAGCCAGAGAAGAACTCGAAGAAGCTCGAGTTCACGAGACGGCCACACAGCTCCCGTGCTTTGCTCATGGGTGAGACCATCACTGCGGTGTTGGCCTCTGCAAAGCAAAGCAAACTTCGCCCCAGCTTGACTTTTGCCAGGTCTACAACTCTCTTCACACTCTCAATCTCAAGTCTCTCTCTCTCTCTCGCTCTCTCTTCTCTTCTGCACTCTCTTTCTCTTCGCTTCGCTTGGCTTCACAGGGGCAAGGCACAAATGCGCACCCTCTCTCTCTCTCTCTTTGAGGTTCGCTTCCGGCGTCCCTTTGCCTCGCTGTGGGGCAGCAGCTCGATGAGCAGCTTCCGGAGGGGCCCAGCGGGCGCGTGCTGCAGCACAGACTTCCGAGACCTCTGCGCGAAGCACGACAGGAGACTTGTCTAGAAGGCAGCTGAGGCAACTGATGTCACTACTTCCGGACCCACCCCCCTCAAGTCTTGCTGCCGCCGCAGAGCTTCAGCAATGGATGAAGGGCCACCGCCTTGTTGCCACGGTCGCTATTTGCGCCTCCGACCTCCCTCTCCGTGATTGACCGCCGGCCTTGGCGCTCCGTCAACTCCGGCCCAAAACACTTATCTGACGCCTTGGACCAGGGAAGGCCTGGGGCTGTGAAGGTAAAAAAGCATGACGAAGTGCTGTCGTGTAGATGTAAGCAACTGAATGCAGTACCGATCGGGTTTCGAGCTTCACGACGTTCACTCGTGGGCAAGCCGGGCGAGGCTTGTTCGGAGTGTCCAAGAGGTCGGCAGTCTGTATTACCGATCCAGTCAGCAACGGGCTTGGGAGAGATGCCAACTGAATGCTTGAAACCTACAAGCGGCGGGCATCATCAATGAGTCTGTCTTACTGTTATTGCAAGAAGCAGAATCAGAGTCAGACTGTAGCTTCCGGGCCTGCTGCCTTTGTTTTTTTTTGCATGGCCAACCTCCTCGGCAGGGTCGCCTCCTTGGAGGTTCCTGGTTAATGTTGCCCCCCCAAGCTGGCTTAATGGACATCGTCAACACTCACATTCAGGTCACATCCAGACATTTACAACATATTTTCAACTCATCAAGAACACGAAGAAACAGCCATTCCCTCGTATGCTGCAAGCCTCTCCGTGGTGAGCTGCCATGAATAAATATCTCGAAAAAACCCTAGATCATCCGTGAGGCTACATGCGTTCATCATGGTGCTGGTTGGGAGATCTGGATTTGCAGTTTCCCGCCGACTCGATGTGCTCATTCGAGTCAACGACGTCAGCTGCAGCCCACATGCCCACAACCAGCGCAGCAAACAGAGATTCGTTTTCGTTTGGCAGTGCGAAGTCACTGTGAGGGCTCGCTCAAGTTCAACCACAATCCAGTGCATAAGCTTAGCTTGCAAGAGTTAGAACCCATGAGCCGAAACTCTGGGTCCAGCAGCCAAGGCTTGAGCCAACATGGCTAAACCCTTACAATGCTGAAAAAACCCTGAAGTGTACGTAAATGCAGTCGAGAACTTTCAAAGCCAAGCTGCGTCGGGGCTCTCTGGGCTCTTCGGGTACTTCGCTGAGTTGCAATTCCAGGGCGTTCTCGTGATTCTTGAATGCCGTGCCCACCCGCTCCAGCAAGCTTTCGACAGTCCCTGACATTGACAGACACGCTTCGAAAGCAAGGGGCCCCAACACAAACACTCAGGACTACTATTCCGCTTTATTACAGCAAACTTCATAGGCCTGTCCTATGCGTGCTGTACCCCGGGCCCCTGCCCAGTGTGTCCTTGCCACTCGCGGTGCAGATCTCTCAGGCCCTCGATCCTCGCAGAGGACTCTTTGAGCTGCTTCCGCACCTGGGCAGCCAAAACTGCTTCTCTAGAGAAGGTGCGATGCTTGTTTCACTTTCTCCAATTCCCGTGTCTCTTTCCAGCGGTTTGCTCGTGTTTCTGATATTTTCTAGACCTCTTTCTCAAGTTCTCCTCTCTGTCCAAGCTCTAGACTCTAGTCACTCTAGTCTCTGTTCCACGCTTGCCTCCCCTTGCGGGTGACCAGTGCCGACGCTTGTTTGGGTGTTGAATGCCAGTGTGTTCGACGCTTCTCTCCCCCCCTTGTCGCCCTCCGTTTGCTGCACGTGTGACAATGCAAAGGAGGCTGCCGATGCTTCGAGCCATGAGTGGATGCCAATGCTTGGAATCATAGCCCGGTGCTGCTCTGGTCTGGTTCGGCTGTATGGGCCCGCAGTGGCTGTAGTCAGTGTTTGAATAGCGCTACGACTGAAGATATGGGCCTGATAAGGGCTTCATAAGACATTTCTAGTCTGAGCTCCGGACTTCTGCCAGCTGCTCCAAGCCTTCTTCCATTCGGGCGACTAGGCTCGGCCAGGCGGGTCGCCGAGAGAGCCTTGACTTCGAAGCGGCTGCAGCGGCAGTGCTTAGCTCCTCGATAATAGCGAAAATGGCCCTGGTTTGTCGGGGTCTTGAGTCTTGGGGTCTTGTGGGGTTCAGCGTCGCAAGGTTTTCGTTGCAGCTTGTTGGGCCGCACCACGACCTTAGGCGTCTGTTTGCGGCAGCTGCAGATCGTCGACGTGTCCGCTGGTTCCCAGCTTCCAGAAATCTAAATCTGCGAGTGTGTTCCTGCTATACAGCTGTAGCACGTTGCAACCGAATTAAGATCGACTCAAGAGCTCAATGACTCCATGGACTGTTTCTTGCGCTGTCTAAAGCTTTACCGCCGCTTGCTCGGGGTGGCGTCGCGCCTGCGCCTCGTCGGCGATGTCGGCGACGCGGGCATTTCCTGAGGCCTCGTAGCAAACTCCCTCCACAATGCCTTGAATTCGCTGGCATACGCCGCGACCACCGCTGGGTCTCGGAGAATGCAAAGATTTTCCCAGTTCGTCATACTGGCTTGCTTTGTCCAGTTGAAGCTGCCAGTGAGAACGCACTCGTCCAGAATGGCGATCTTGTGATGCATTCGAGCCGGGGAGGAATCGATTAGGACTGGGACTCCAGCTTCAAGCAGCTTCGGTGCGTCTGCCCCGAGCATGCCGCATTGCTCATCATCCACTATCACCTTCACATCTACACCCCGCTGAAATGCAGAAAGAAGCTCTCCAGCTAGCACGTCGTCGGTGAGCGCGAACATTGCTACCCACACCTTCCGCCTAGCTGCCCTGAGTAGCAAACAGATATGTCGGACATGAGTGCCGGATTTATCAGGGAAGAATAAGACTTCGGGACAACGCCAATATGTCTGCCGAAGGTGTCGGAAAATGTGCCAGATGCAGAGGACTACTGCCGACAACCAAGCTACCGAAGCAAACCCGATCTCTATCTCTGCCTTGTGCTCGCGGTGCTCGCTACAGTAGAGCTGAGCCAGGTCGCCCAGGCTTCCAGCAGACGGTCGATACTCTTCCGGCATGCGTTCCAATAAGAGATCTGAGATGATTGCCAGTTGCCCCAAAGCGAAGATGGACATGTCTGCTAGGAGGCCGCAGGTTTTCTGAAGCAAACACCAGGACGTTCCCCAAAAGCCAGCTGTGTGGCAAAGTGGGCTCACAGACCATGGCAGGTCCACGGGCGACATCCACTGCAGTGCGGGTGGGAGGAGGTCGAGCCCCAAAGAGCTTTTCGCTTTCAAGCACCCGTCGGAATGATTTTTCAGGAAATCCCGGGGGTTGGGTACCTCTGGTTTTGGTATTAAAGGTTTATGAGCCCGTCATCAAGCAGTGATCTCAGGTCGCGCGGCTATCACGCGACAGTTTATCACAGTCACAGAATATTGGCGGAATAACCACAATAGAGGTAAGCAAACGGAGCGGTAACCGCACTGCGCATGATGACGAATGACACTCAGGGGGGGCCCTTTCACGCTCTGCGCAGGAGTCTATATGGTCGCAGGGCTGTCGCCAATTCTGGCGACAGCCCTGTTTCGGCACCTCTGGGAGTCCAATACATTGGACTTCCGGAAAGCTGGGAGCCCAGTCTGCAGGCGTATACGGCCTTAAGGGGGACCCCTTGCGACCAAGCCTGAAAGCATCAGCGATGCTCAGCGTGTCCTCACGGAATAAGAACATGCCTGTACAAGATGCGCTGCGATCCGGAGCCACGGAGAAGCTACCGGAGCTGAGGAGGCTGTGGCACACCTTCCTTAGCCTTAGCCGCCTTAGCCTTCCGGGCCCTGGCCCTGGCGACGAGAGCCCAACTTCTCCAGCTTGCTCCGTGCGGAGCTCTTCTCGGAGATCTTCTGACTGTCGAAATAGCCCCTGGGGGCAACGTCCAGCAGCCACTCCGGCTTGATCTGCGTGCCTGCAAGCATCGCGAACTTGTAGAGCCCCAAACACCCCCCTCCTCCAAAGAAAAAGAAAAACATCGGTCACCTGTCTTGATGAAGAGCTTTGACGACAGAGCCAGCTCGTGGAAGACGATCCACTCCGGCCGGTGTCCCAGCGAGGTGGAGGGGTGCAGCAAGACCTCCTGCAGGGCGCTGAAGTGGCTCGATAAGTGTAGCCATGTGGCCTCTTTGTCCCAGAATGGCTTTTGCGTTACTTCCGTTTGTTTTTTTGGTTTTGGTTGTTGGTTTTGGCTTCCTTTCCCTGATAAATCAAGAATAGCGCATTCGGCTCCCTTGGACGCTACGGCACGACTGCACAAGGCTGTCGGTCCTGGCCCTCCCTGAGCAGGCTGTAAGCTCCCCGCTTCTCGCTCTCTAAACAAGCGATCTGCATGAAGAAGCCGGACACGAGGCACCTTCTGATGTTGGGATAGTATTCCTTATCCTGCAGAGAATCAGCACGATCGGTGCAACTGCAGCACACAGCACACCCACTTCACGCTCACGGGGACAACAACATGCCTCCGAAAGACACACTAGATGTCCTGGAAGTCCGTGCTGATCATTTGCAGCCCGATACTTTCCATGATCCTTTTCAGATGGTCCCGGGCTATCTCTGCGTGGCGCATAGCCCGGATGGAGATAAAGTTCTCCGCGCAAAACCTGGAAGGATCGTGGCCGTCCTGGATCTGCTGCTTGTAGGCATGGAAAACCTGGGTTCAACCGAACAAGGAGCTCATCGATTCTTATGGTGCAAAACCACGCAGAGAAGATGGGATCTAAAAGATGCCAGGCTGCATTCAATAGGGTCAAGTGGTCTCCGTCCATGTGGGCAAACCTGGCTTTGGCCTCAGCAGATCTGCTGTGGACCGGACACCTCGCTGTGCTTCAGAACGTGCCTCGTTCGCTGCCCGGAAGGCATCGTTGGGTCTGAGCCACACGGGTAGCGAGCAGAGCATTGCTGCTATGGACAAGGCCTCATTGCCTGGGCTCAGTGGCACTGAGTGGCTCGGCGGCTCGGTTACCTATGATTTGCTTAAGAACCCCCAAAAAATTAAAAAAAATATTCCTTAGGGGGGTAATATAGGGATTATTATTTTTATTTTTTGGGTGGTTCTTAAGCAAATAGTAGTTACGTTTTGGGGCCTTCAGGAACTTCAGGGTGTGTTGGCTCCGTCCTTATAAGAGCTGAGTGGCTGCATCGGTGCGCCGGGGCTTCGATGAGCATCCGTGCGATCTGCGGATCCACTGGAAGCCGGCAGGCTTGGTTCCCAACCTCCGTGATGTTCCCGTTGTCATCGATGCCTCACGAAAGACGAAGGACGAAGGCTGCAGCTTCTGGGGACGGCGTACGCTAAAAGGAACCATTTGAAGACCAGGCTGCAGCCCAAGTGGTTCAGGGACTCCAGGGCCCTCATGAGCGCTTCCGGCGGGGGCGGATCAACGAAATCGAAGTGCACAACGTCGTCGAAGCCCAAGCGCTTCAGCATGAGCACTATGGTCGTAAGATTTGATCTCCTGCTGGCATTCAGGTGCTACAGTGCTACCAATGTCCGCCTGGTCGTTAAGACAGAGGGCCAAGAGAAGAAAGCCACACTGTTTTAAGAATGCGGGCCATGCGGCATGATTTCAGGATAAACCTTGTCAGGCCAGTCGCTGGTCGCCCGCTCTGGGTAGAGTCTGAAGCACTTCCCAGGGCGTTGGCGGCCGGCGAGGCTGGTTCGCTGAAGTGCAGAGGCTTTGGAGATCGGCGTCACCACATTCACCTCCATCCTTGTCCGGGGGTTGTAGGCACGCTGCTTCACAAGCCCAGCATCGATGACATAAGTGATCCCATCGACTGCTAGGGACGTCTCAGCGATGGCACTCGCGACAACGACTTTCCTGCTTGGCTTGCCGGCCATCATCTTCATTTGCGCAGCGGGCTCGAAAACCCTCTGTGTCTCCATGATTGGCAGGCCAAGATACAAAGCCCGCACCTGCAGGTCCCCGAAATTCATCATGTGCACTGACTCCTTCCGGAGTAGCTGACATGCTAAGTCGATCTCGTCTTCCAAGGGCAAGAATAGGAGAATATCACCCTCAGGCTCCGTGGTGTGAACTTGAGCCACCGTCCGAACAGCGGCCTTTAGATAGTCTTTCTCAGAATCCTGGCAGTGGAAAATCTCAACTGCGAAAGTCCGATTGGGAACCTGCAGTAGTGGGGCACCGCCCTCGAAGTAAGCCTGCACCTTCTTCACATCCATTGAGGATGACAGCAGCAGCAGCTTGAGTTCGGTGCGTCTTTGCATTACCATCTTCAGGATGCCCATGAGCACATCTGTCTCACAGGTCCTCAGGTGCACCTTGTGGAACATCAAAACTCAGGGAAGACAGAACACTCTAACCTCACATGAGGCCCAGCACTTCGCCTCATCCAGGATGATGACGCTGTATCTCTCCAGCAGTGGGTCCTCCATGGCCTCCCGGAAGAGGGCTTCGTCAGTCAGGAACCGCAGCAGCGTGTCCCCGGACGTTCGGTCCTTGAAGCAGGGGCCAGGGGCAGGGGAGCCAACTTCAAGGAACTCTTGCAGAGCTCTCAGCCGGCGCGCCTCGAAGCGGGTCACGTGTCCAACGAAGGTTCCCACCTGCACCTCCAGCTCTTCGCAAATCCGGAGGGAAGCGCTCAGCGTGGCCAAGGGGCTAGGCTGGACACCTCAACACATCTCACGTCGATGTTGAACTTCCATCATACCCTGCTGAAGAATGCCGAGCCGCAGCAAATGGCTCGAACCTGGCCCATTTGGACGTGGTAACCGGCGTCAAGCATGATCTGTGGCAATTGTGTGGTCTTGCCGGATCCAGGCTCACCCACGAGAACCAAAACCTCGGATGATAATGGGTTACCAGTACTTCTCAGGAAGGAGGCCAGTCTTGGACGAAGCTTGATGCCATACGGTGCCATAATAACTTGACAGCCAGAGGGTTAGCCACTAGCCGACACTGGTATGTGCGCATGTACAGCCAAACGCTCCAGGCAGCTTGGTTCGATTGCATCAGTTTCAGAAAGTCCTGTCTTGCCATCCATGCCGGCAGTCTTTGCCGCTTCTCCAAGAGGTAGTAGAATCGAGGGGTGTACCTCGAAGGTTGCAACCAGACCGAAGAGCCAGGGAAAAAGGGCACTAACTGCGCTGGGCGCCCGGCGGAGCTCCCGTAAGAGGATTTTGGTTCTGGCGTGGGGGTTCTGGAGGTTGAGGTGTCTGATTGTACTGATCCTGTTGCATGTGATGTTGCTGCTGTTGCATGTGCTGCGGCTGTTGCATGTTCTGGCCTTGCAGGTTCTGGTTCTGCATGTGCTGTTGCAGGTGCTGCTGCATCCTTGCTTGGATTTGCTGCTGCATCTGCTGCTGCATTTGCTGCTGCATTCGCTGCTGCAGTTGTTGGTGCATCTGGTCGCTCATGTCCTCATCACCCTCCTGGTAGTCCTCTTCCTGGTACTTCTCCTGGTAGTCTGAGCGATACGTTAGGCCGTCGCCTTCGTCCTCGTTTGGCTGCTCCTCCTGAGCTCCGCTTCCCGCGGCGTAGCCCTCGTAGCCTTCGCCCGCCCCATCTTGGCCTTGCATCATCTGCTGCCATTGCATCTGCTGCACCTGCTGCACTTGCTGCTGCATCTCAGGGCTCAGATGTTGCTGCATATCGTTCTGGTAGAGTTGCTGAAGCACTTCAGCACTCATTTGCGAGCCATCCATTGCCAACCAGCAACAGGTGGCTGGGTGCTATCAGTTGACCGCTGCCTTTTCACATCTTCACTACTGCTTCCAAGCACTCGGGCCAAGGGCGAGTTTGAAGTCTCCGTGTCGGTGTGCTCTGCAGCAGACGCAGCCGAAAGTGAGAAGCATGCGGCTCTTTCCTAAAGCTGATGCTAGCGCTCACTCGCTCTCTAAGCTGAAGCTGCCCGGGTTCATGCCATGTGGTCAATGAGAGGGTGGTGCCCCACGCATTGTTTGTTTGGGAGAGATTTCTGGACATGCGATGAGGACATCGAGTCTCCTTTGTCTCCCTGTCTCCCAAACTGGCATGTCAGCCCGGTTGAATAAGTGCACATCTGTGCATGATGGGCAGTTCGGCAGCCACTCAAATAAGGCGACCCCTGCCACAAGGGAAATCCATCACTGAAGACGAGCAAGGGGTAATGGATCGTTCTCACGACCTTCCGTTCCCTCTCTGCCCTGCTGTGCCACCTCCCTTCCGTGAGCGATGCCTTAGGCATAGCTCGAAGGGAGGTGCTGGTCACACCAGAGCAGATGGCTTGAGCAACACAGGACGGGAATCATTGGCTGCCTCTGCTAAAGAGCCAATGTGGGGGAACAGGGGGCCGGAAGAGAAGGAGGTACACTAGCAACAGAGGTATGCCTGCGGCAGCTCTTTTAGGGCTGGCAACTTCTCAAGCTGCTTCGGCATGTCTGCGTCCGGCGCAGAACTGCGCACGTGTGCCTGATGCCTCTGTGAGGGCCCTGACAATGCTTCAGTTTGGCCACGGCATACCGCCGTCCGTCCTGCGCAAAGACGCTGGACACAGAGCTCCCAAAATGCAGGTCACGAGCCTGGAGAATCCGTGGACTGGGTGCAAGAATCCGGGAGCCGGCCAATCCAAAGCAGGGTCTTTTGGCCTGGCGGCTACGAAATCTAATTACCTTTGCTTTGCAAGCTGAGCCTCACCTGACGCCTAAACAACTCACAAGAGGCAGCATCTCCTCTGCCTCCAATAGGTTGGGAGAAGGCTCTTCTTCTCCAAGTTGGCTTCCTCTCACACCAGTACAGCAAGTACAGCATTGCAGATTTTCCATGGGCCATGGCCAGGCGGCCAGGCAAAAGAGGCCTCGCAGTCCGTGGCCGTGGCCGTGGCTGCCTGCCAGAGACGCAGCGCGCCGCAAGCCGCAAGCGTGAGAGGCGTACGCCCCCGTCGATCCCGTCGATGCCCTTGCAGCCGCGGGCCTCAGCACTGTTGTCCAGCACAGATGCAGGCATCTGCCAGCGTGTCCTGGAGGCAACAGGGGGCGGCAGGGCGAAAAAACGTCTAAACAGCACCCGCCCCCCGGCCCGCCCCCTAAGCTGCGGCCCCCTGCGGCGGGTGCGGCTCGCTCCTGAAGTTCTTGGCGGAGTTGGCGCTCGAGGGTGCACGGCTCAGGCTCGGAGCCGAGGAGGCGCGGATCAACTCTCGAGAAGAGGCCTCTGAAAAAAAGAACGAACGCGTTCAAAGCGGAGGGCATCCGAGTATATCTCGCAGAGTGTCTCGCAACAGAGTGCCAGGGCCCAGGCTGGCAGTGATTTCAAGGCCATGACGGTGCCAAGGGTTTGCTTGGCATCAGCCCGAAACCTCTTTCGACGCAGCACACGACACAACCACGAAACACCAAAGCAAAAGCAAAGCCACATTGGCAGCCTGAACTTTCTGCCCTCGTTGATTTTGGCCTGGCAGTCTGTATTCGTGCTCTCTACCAAGCCCCCATGTGCATGGCAGCACCTCAAATCGCGAAACAGGACCACCCTCACCAAACCCTCCATATCCTCCATCCAACAGCAGTCGATGGCACTTCAGACCGCCCAGGAAGAGAGCCTAAATGAGCGCCGCGCCGTGCCTTGGCCTCCTTCACAGTCACCCCGGCCGATCTTCCACAGTTCAGAATCTGCTTGTACCCTTCATCTCGGGCATCCAGGCCGGTCTCAGTTTCGATGGGGAGTGCAGGGGGCCTTGATGCCTGGCTGTCCGAGATCTCAGGCCGCTACATCGGGAAGCTTGCGCAGCTTCACGGGCCCTGCCTTTGCTACGCGGAATTGCAACTGGCAAGCCGCCCTCAAGGCTTTCGGCAATAAACTTTCCCACCGCCATCGCCACCTGATCACTTACTTGCTACGCTCAACCAGTTTATGGTTGTGTCTCCGCAAACGCCGCAGCAAAGCTCCCTCAGCACCACCCAATTAGTGCAAACTCTGGCTCCGTGTGTACTATCTTATACCACTGGCTGTCAAAATTGGTCAAGCTTTCAAGTTCCAGACTTGCGGATTCGGGAAGTGCTGCATCTGGTTCACGCTCCCAAGCCTCTCATCAGGCTACGACCTCTTCAAAGCTTCTGATGCAGGCACCCAGGCCTGCCACCGCGGAAGCTGGGATCGTAAACGATGGTGACGTCCTCGGCAAAGAGCGACCCACGCAACGTTCAAGCTTAATATGCGACGCACCCACACACAGACACACACAGACACACACACACACACACACACACACACACACACACACACACACACACACACACACACACACACACACACACACACACACACACACACACACACACACACACACACACACACACACACACACACACACACACCACCACACACACACACACACACACACACACACACACACACACACACACACACACACACACACACACACACACACACACACACACACACACACACACACACACACACACACACACACACACACACACACACACACAAACGCACAAACAAACAAATACTCTCGCTCTCTCTTTTCCTTCGCCAGGGCTGTGGTGAGAGGGAGAAATCTCTCTCTCTCTCTCTCTCTCTCTCTCTCTGACAGAGGCTGGGGAGACAGACACGCAGACAGACCGGCCGACCCATTCTTGACCGCCGGATGCGAGGCAAAGACAAACACAATGGCTCGCGCAGGAACTCGAAGTGATCGCAGCTCAATGCAGAGATTGAGGCGAGTGCCTTGCCGGTGCCGTTGGCGACATAGTTGTTGTTGATCAGGCGCAATCCGTACATCTGGTCTGCGCTGGAAAACCAAAGCTCTGTTGGAGGATCGCCCAGCCGAGTCCCCAGCTCGAACCGAAGGCAATTAATTTGGGCAGCTTGAAGCACAGCAACTGCGATGCCCGTGTGCCCTCATCTTCTCCTACTGCATGCATAAGCTGATGGCGTTCATGTCGGACGCGAACGTGCGAACATGTTGCCACACTTTGGTGGGCTCGATTTAGCGCGAGAGCATTTGGCGAGCCAGCACTTGGTATGCCGGCCCGAAGGCGCCTTGCGCCATGTAAGAGATCGGCTGAGCACCATGGAAAACAGCCACACACGCTTCCGACGCTCCATTGCAACCTGCATGGAGGGAGTGGCCCAGAAACAAGAAAACATCACCTGGCCGGACCACGGTCAATGTCACATCCTTCCGCTGCAGCCACTCGCCAGCCTCTACCGGCAGTTCGGTGTCTGTGGAGAGAACGGCTTCGTGAGACGCCACGTTCGCCTCCCAAGGAACCACCGGGCCTCCCTCCGTCTTTCTGCCGGGAGGTGGCGACACACAAAACACCTTCGTTCCATGCAGCACATGGCAGAATTGCATCAAGGGCTTACGGTCGATGTGGAGATGGGATGCAGTGCCTCCATCCCCAGCAAAAAGCATGGGTGTCTGCTCCGAGAAGTACAGGTAGTTTGTGCCCATATGCTGGCTCAAGCGTGGCACCAATTTTTGCAAGCTCAGATGCGTGCTCGAAAGGCTTGACAGTGCATCGTCTGCAGCCGGGACTTCTCGCAAGTAAATCTTGTCAGTTAGCTTTGGCCGACTGAGCTTCAGGGTGATCGGATCAGGTCCAGCAAGTAAGTCCTGGAAAGGGCGGGATCTGGCACGCTATGAGCTCTGCAAGCTCGAGTGCTAGCAGGGGGAGTGGGAGTTGGACAGAAAGAGAAAAGAGGCTCGGCACGAATGAAACGAAGAGAGCTTTCTCGCTGAAAGGCAACAGTGCGGCAGTGACGGAAGAGTCTCATTCAGCGCAGGCATGCCAGGTAGCCACACTAGCAGCACTTGCACCAGTGCACATGCATGCACCTCGTGAGCAAATGGTGGAACATGAGAGACAGAGTGAGACAGAGAGAAAGAGATACAGAGTGAGCAGGACAGTGAGACACAGCGAACCTGGCAACATGTCTTTTGAATCATGCAACATGCCGGTGGGCGATGCACACAACGCCGATCCATGACAAACCCCTTCTGGATGGACTGGTCTTGCCTGACACTGTTGGGATGTGGATGCTTAGTACTTAATTAGCTTCGCATTTCCGAATACAGGATCTTGCATTGGCCAGGCATCCAACGAATTTGTAAACAAACAGCTCGCACGTCGAAGAAATCGCCTGGATGTCGTCGAAGGGTGTCTGCAGCACTTCAGAGTCTCCAATCTTGACGATGAGATCACCCACACGACACCCTGCCTTCTCGGCCTCCGAAATCAACTTGTCTGAAGTTGCGCAGTAAGGGACTTAGGATGTTTTAGAGCTGGAGCTTCCTACAGCAGCCATGAGCACGGCTCTGGCCTCAGTGCCGGGCTCAACTCGGCGCAGCACAGCCCCGCAGGTCCATGAAAGGCTCTCGCACTCCAACCCCAGAGGCTTCTCCTGAAACAGGCACGTCCAGTCCGTCCAGTGTCGCGCTTCTGACATGGGCTGAGGCTTCGGGACCCTGAGGTTTGCCATTCTGGTCTAAGTCTAGTTGAGGGGAGCCTGGAGGACGACCACGAAGTCTGCCATCTTCTCCGAGCCCAGGGCTGCCGCCACGTCGAAGTGTGCGCTTCTAAGACTCGCAGGCATTTCGCTTAAGAAATCTTCGAAAGTCTCGGCGGAAGGACACAGGAGGCTTCGGAGGCTTCGGCCATCGATCTCCTCCTCAAAAGCATGGATGCAACCTGAACGCAAAGACACAAAGACTCTCTTTCATGGCCTACCCTGCAGATTACATTCTACTGTCCCCCGAACCCCCACTTAAAGAGGAACTGCTGGAAGGCCGCCAAAAACACACACAGATTTCTGAAAACCTGACTGATGCTAATGGCCTTTTATCAACACCTGCTTTCGGACTTTCGGGTCCTCGTTAATGCGGAGGGTGCATGGACTGCGCAATGGCCGAACAACGAAACGCTACTGGTGCTACGTTGCTTTAGAAGCCAAGTGACTGAGAGAGGGCAAGGACATGGCAGCAGCTCCGTTCGGGAACAGAACGGGTCCTGGCCCAAGCAACGCCAAGGCAGCCGCACGTTGCACAAAGAAATGCGGGTCCAGGATCACGGTGCCGGGGCCTTTCAACGGCCAAGCTTCCAAGCACCTCCGAAGATTTGCCGGCCAAGAAGGCAACTCTTCTTCAAGACTACCGCGGTTGCGGTGTAATGCTAGCTTCGCAATCTTCCCAAAAGGCAACTCCAGAGCCAACTCCTCGCTCTGCCAGGTATCGGTGAGGCCGCTGCGTTTCAGCAGAACAGGGCTCCAGCCTTTTCTAGCTTTATCATACACTTGCCCGTGCAACAAAGCTGATCCGTCTTCCAGGTGCTGTATGGCGCCGAGAGCCACGTTACCACCAGATGCACCCTTTGCTTGCACCGTAGGCGCGACCCAAGCAGCCCCATCGCCTTTGCCATCCGTCCTGCTGCCACATTTCACCAGTGACCGTCTCAAGCACACACGCCTCAGTGTTGGCCGGGCCCAACAGCGCAACAGCACTACAAGTCCGCAAGCTTTGTGCGACACTCTTGTGGAAGTCTGCGATGCTTGACCTGCACTTCAAAGTTCGCCAACCCGCGCCCCTCTCAACCTCGACCTCTGAAGTCTCTGTGTTGGAACCCCTCGGTTAACCCTTGAGGCCTCGGTGCGGGCTGCAGTGCGGGCTGCAATGCCCGCAACCCGCGCTCGGGGCAGGCACTGCACCGCATTCCAACCGCAGGGGAAGACTAACGCGAATCATGACGCATCGGAATTGCATATAGTCTATAGGTCCATAGGCGGTGTAAAGTCAAGCTGCATGGATTCCATTGCGAATGTTGCGGCAAGTTGTCTGTGGTAGCATGTTTTCGCCTGCTTTCTCTGTCAGGGGCTTGGAGAACAACTCCACCCTCGCCGAATGAATGCCAGTGCACAGTCTCACTGGTGGTTATGCGGATAGATGCTGACATGCACGTGGTATTGTAGTATGGTGTCAAACGAACTACGCTGCCGCAGAAGTAGATGTAAAGCCCACAGACAGGTGCATCAATGCTAGACAGGACGAGGCACGATTGCAGCACGAACAAACAACTGCTGCAGTTGCAGTCGGCGCGCTCTCCTTGTTTGGGCAGAAGACGTCATGCTCTGGCGCTGTTTCTGATTCTTTGAATCAAGCTCGAGCAGCATGGCGGCATATGTCACGCGACTCAGTTCAAGGGAAAGGGTCCTTGCTGGTAGCATAGTCTTCCCGCATCTTGCGCAGCCATTCCGGCTCGTTCTGTCTATCCACCTGTTGCAAAAGCACTTTGTAGCAGTGCTGCAGCGTCTTGAATGATGCTCCATCTTCCTGTCCTCTGGGTAAAACGTCCGGGTGCAATTCTTTCGCCAACCTGAGATACGCGGTTTTCAGCTCTTGTTTGTTCAAGGTGCTGTCAGGGGCATATCCAAACAGCTCCAAGCAGTAGCACTTGTCCAACGTCGGATCCGCTGGTTGGCACGTGGAGACATACCTTTGGACCATTTTCCGACAGTAAGCCTTGTGGCCGCGAATCAGGCTTGCTGTTAGGCGCATGGCTGGGAATGGCTCGTAGCAGTGCTACATGCTCGACGGTTTCGGAAGAGCTCCCTCACTCACCATCTACTGCAGACTGCACACCTGCGTAACAGCTATACTTGATCAATTGTCGTGCTGCTTCACTCAGCATTCTCAAGACATGGAGTTCTGTTCATTGAATGCGTCTCGTAGCGCAGCACTGCCTTTTGCATGGATCCTGCTATTGCTGATCGGCGGCATGGGGGGGAGGGGGACGGGCATGGGGGACGGGCATGTAGCTGTTTGCAGCTCCTTCATTCTCAGCAGGACAAAGCAACATCCCACTAAAATGATTTGTCCATTTGTCAGCACTGGCTGGCAGCCCCAAACCAGCCGTCCGCGCAGGTGTGAGGCGCTGAGCGCAAACCCGCCGCGCAGCACGTCACCTGCCTGCCACAGCGAGTACATGAGTACATCTGCTATCGCTGGCACTACACCGCTGAAGCTCTTACCTTACTGAGTCCTTATCGAGCAAGTGCGCGCTTGTTCTGGAGGCAGAAGTCTTGGTATGCCTGCTTGGTTTTATTCGTATTGACTGGCTAGAAAATCGAAGACGGGCAGTCCAGCTGTAAATTATCGCGGTGCAGTATTGTACAAACGTGTCTTCTGCAACCGATGTCTTGCAGTATCGTTTAGCACAAGTACATACGGCAAAATCTCCTCCTGCCTGCGAATTTTTGACCAAGCACGAAGGGTTTTCCTCGCTGTCTGGCACGTCCATATTGTAAGCACATTGTAACGAGCTAGACGCTTGCTGCAAGCATACTACATGCGAACAACGATGTCGCTTTAAGTATGCCGCAGGGGACTACCAAAACGCAGCAACCAGAGAGATGAAAGCATCCATAACGGAGAGTCTGCCATTGAGCAGGATCTGCCATCTGGATCCTCCCTGGGTGCAACCGAAGAATAAAATGATTTTCTAAACCGCGCCGATGGCGGTGCCTGGCCGTCGTGTCGGCATACCGCCTCTAGAATGCCAACTGCCTGCAATACAGCGTGGTACAGTAGAGTACAGCACGGTCTACTACAATGTACGGCTCAGAGAAATCTCCGAATCGCAAGGAGCACCAATGAACTAGACTACTGTACCCATTTCAGGTCAGCAGAGCCGGGGCAGGCAGAAGGCACAGCGGCTCGTGCTCCCAGCCCTGTCTCCGTCTCTGCCCCTTTCGGCCAAGAGGAGCTCCTCCGGAACGGGAGGAGCCCGCGCAGGAGGCTCCGCGGCTCTTCCGAGGAGCTGCGGCTCCTGGGTCTGGACCCGGGACCGCGGGGGCCCAGAGCTTCCAGAGCTCGAAGGTAGGAAAACGAACTCCTCCACATGGACGTGCCACGCAAGCCTGCCAGCTGCTGCTTTCGTGGCGGCAACCAGCCGTGGCGGACCACAGACAAAGACCATGACTTGACCTTGAAAAACGCCTTCTTCTGGAAAAGTCTCGCTCAATTTCACGAGCCAGTCGCCGGCATCCACCCTGTTGCGATGTGCCTTCAGGGGGAGTGCCTGATCGCCGGTCTCACCCGCTGGCAGAGCGATTTGCACAGAACTTCTTGAGTCTAGGTGGGGCTCCAGCAGCGGTGCCACCTTTTCCAAGAGGGCTAGGCTCCTCAAAGACCAGAAGATACACACTTTCTGAGCTTTCTGAGCTGCTGCTGGTGCCAAGGACAAGGCGGGTGTGACTCCGACCCCACCGAGTACGAAGACCATCCGAGCAACTCCCGGCAAGGGCCGGAGGCAGCCCGTAGGGCCCTTCCAGCTTTAATCGCAACTCCAGTCCGCGCTCACGCTGACAGGCTTTGGCAAGCTTGTCTGTGAAGCCGCTGTGGACCTTGATGAAGATTTGCAGCTTCCCATGTCCTTCTCCAGGTACCAACGTGAAGGGGTGAGGAACTGAAGAGATTTGCTCTGCAAGGAGGTGACCCCACTGTCCAGCCTTGAAGGAGAAACCTTCGGCTGCCAGGGACAGAAAGAGATGCTTGCCAGATCCAAAGGGCACGACGCTTGCCGATAGGACTTCCGCATGATACGCGGACATGCGAACGTAGAACTTCTGAAGCCCATAGAAACAGAACAGTGAAGCACTCACTGCTGCCATCGTGACCGACGCAATCGTCTGTAGCTGCAAAGCATGCCCCAGCATGTGTACCAGGGCGAGGAAGTATCCGGCAACGCTCAGGAAATGTAGCTGCTTGAATCGGTCGTATGGTAGCCTGCGCAGCGTGGCAGGTAGAACTGCCATGATCATCGCAAGGAGACCGGCAAGCCCACAGAACCAGTATGGATTGGAGAGAACCCGAAGGATGCCATTCTCCGCCAGATTGAGTGCCCCATGGGCGCTGGTGATCACGATGGTGAGCGCCCCGCAAATGTAGTGTATGCGCCAAGCCGCCTCTCGCCTCATGAGAACATAACTGTGGATTCCAGCCCTGGAGAAAGCCCAACTCACGGTTATGACTGCGCTGAACCCTGCTGCGAGGCCGCTGGACTTCTGTGGGAAAGGCAGCAGGCACAACCAAAGGCACATGACAGCAAGACAGAGCACCCCAAGGACATTGACCAGGGACCACTGCACCAAAGCTTGGCCGTAAAGGAAGCGTGCGACACTGCCCCGGTACCAACTGTAGGACACGCACTCAGCGATCAAGCGGCTGAACCTCGCAAGCACCGCCAGCACGCCAAGGGAGACAGCAGTCGACATGTCCACATTTTGCAATGACGAAACCTTCTGTGGGAGTCTTGCTTCGACAATAGACTCACAAAGCGCAAACCCGGCAGCTCCGGGTTGTTTGCAGCTGTAGTGGCCAAATGCATGCCATCTTGGGCTGCCCAGCTCGAGCACATTCTGGCATTCCGAGCCGTAACCGCACGGCGTCCACCATGTGTCAGCTTCGAGGTCATCAAGGCATGTGGGCCCAGGTCCAGATGGCGGACATCTCAACTCCGTGCACGATCCGGCCAGAACCCCCTTCCCCTTCGTGCAGCTCGGAGAACAGCTCTCGCCTGGGAGGAGCTCCAACACCTCAGTCTCGTTACGGAGGCATGCCCCGCCAGGGACGTCCGGCAGCAGGCAACGAGGCGTCTTGCTTGGCCAGCACCAAGCAGCTCTTGCAGGAGCGACACTTCTCAGCGCCAGAAGCAAAAAGTGCACAGAGGCCGATCCCAGGACGGCATAGATCCAGCTGGCCGACCACGACATGAAGAAAATTCTCGGCAGCCGGAAGAGCTCTTAGTGCGAGCCCCACAGTGACTGGACGGACATCATAGCTCTACAACTATAGCTCTGATACCTCATAAGCCTGTTGAATACCTTACCTTTTCAATACCCTGTGACTGCTGCAACTGCTACTACGACAACGACAACGCAGCGGTAGTGGCAGTGGTAGTTGCTGTTGATGTTGTTGATGTTGCTGTTGTTGTTGTAGTCGTCGTAGAAGTAGTAGTGTCTTTTTGTGTGGTGGCGGTAGTGGTAGTGGTGGCAGCAGCAGGGGCAGCGGCAGCGGCAGCGGGAGCAGTACAGGAGTAGTAGTAGTAGTAGTAGTAGTAATAGTAGTAGTAGTAGTAGTAGTAGTAGTAATAGTAGTTTTTTTGTCACCCACCTGGCACACCTGTGGCAGCTCTGCGGGGACTTGAGGTTGGCAAGTCACGACGGGTTCAACCATTCGGAAAAACAACCAACACAGAAGGTAAGGCCACAAAGGACTAGCTGACCCCGTCGATCCGGAACATCCTATCACTTTCAACACTGTTCTACACCACTACCAGCATGCACAAATAATTAGAATGCAAAACATGGTGATTACAGTACGGTGCCGATCCACACGTCAAGTGCTTGAAAATTATTCGTCCCCAATTCTCATGCACAGTTCACATGCAAATTACAAGTATTGAATGCAGTCGCGTTCACACTATGCACAAGTCTACCTACACTGGCTACACTGTGAAGCAACGCAGTCACCGGATGAGCAGTTCTGCATTAGCCTCACATTCGTCACCAAGCACAGCTCGAACTAGCTTGTTCGTCAGTCTCCAAGCTTGCCACGCGGTTCAGCAGAGCACCACCTGGTTTATGTAGGTAGGTCGGTCCAGTCCTCTTGCGACTGCAGCTTTCCAGCGTCGTCACATCGGCAACAGAGTCTGGGAATGCAGGTTGATCGCAGCGAAAGGCGGAAACACAGCCAGGAACAGCCATGCTTTCGGGTAGCCCCGGTTAGCTTTGGTTGTTGTTGACGGTGCGTCCCAAACTCGCAGCGCAGCCACCCAGTGCTCAGTCAAGTCTGGGTCTCTTATCTGCCAACGGTTTCCACCTCTATTGCTCTCATCTCTCACGTGAACTGGTCGTTCAGCTGGGGCACACACCATTTGTACGCCACCCCTCTGCCAGGCCACGTTTGGTGGGTGTGTGTTGTCAGCTGAGGATCTCCAGCATTGGTCCCATTAGCGCACACCAAGTCAGCTGTTTCCTGCGTAGGCAAAACAGTCCAGTCCAGTCCATGTGCACCGGCAGCCTCAGCCGTCTGGGCTGGTCCCCTCGCAGTGAGCAGTGACAAATGACCATATGCATCAACGTCGATGTCCGCGCAGTGAGCCAGCTTGCAGTCGTCAAGACTAGCGTCTCATATCCACACTATCTTGTATCCATGCCAGTCAGGTTGGCATCCCGTCGCAGGAAATGGCGGTGAGCCGCAGCAGTTGTTCAACAGAGAGACACAGGGGGCCATGGCTTGACCATCGGGTTTGGCTACTCGGCATTCAGGCTCCCCCGGCTCAAGACCAACCAAAGAGGAAACCCCAAAGTAAAGATAAAATGACTAAAGGGCAGGGGGCATCGGCTCGGCTTCCCACATGTGAGTGTATTGCACACTTTCAGTGGGTCAGCAGAAGGACCAGTGACGACGCACAAGTATGGACAGGCAAGGAGACAGGCAAGCATGCAGTAGCGCAGTACAGTGAAACAAGGCAAGGGAGTCAGAGTCAATGATTATGACGGGAGAGGTTCGGTGGGAGCTTGTTGCGTTTTTGGGTAGGAAGTATCTATACAGGGACTTCTGCAAGGCTGTCGACAGGTGGATTTGGGTTTGGGCTTCGGGTAAGGGGAAGTGAGGAAGGAATCCCAGCTGAAGAAGTTGGGAGCGCACCGACGCCTCCGGGGCCTGTTTACGACTCAGCTGGAAGGCGCTTATGCTGATACGTACATGCGAGTGTGCTTCTCCAGCGGGCTGGATGTTAGCCCCGCAATGGGGCTGCCTGGCATCGAAGGCAAGTGGTCCCTCCTTCAAGTTCACTTCGGTTCCTGGCCACAGCTGGTCCTCGAAATCCTGAAAAACTCGTCCCACAAGGCTGTGAAACCAAAACCCACAATCCCCTGGTCCGCTACCTGAAAGAACCACACTTCTTCTCCCAGAAGTTCCCATGTCCCTGTGAACATCAAGTTTCCCTCCCACACGTACCGCCACACAGCAGAAATGAAGGGCAGGAAAGTGCAGTCTCACAAAGGCGCTCAGGAGGTTTGTTGTTGAAGGCAGGGCTTTAGTGGGGCTTGTTAGGGTGTTTGATCTGGGAGACAAACCGAAAACGATGCAACCAGACGGTTTAGGAGGTGAGGACCAAAGTTTAGTTGGGATACGCGAAACCAGGGTACGGAGGTCAAACTGTGGTGGAGGCTTCGCACATTCATGAAATTCGCTGAGCAATCCTGCCGCACAAACCTCAGCACCGACTTTATCAGACAGCATAGGCACCGTTGCCCTAGAGCTAGGTTTGTGTGTGTTGGTTGGAGGCCGCGGGAGACTGAGAGCTGACGTGCTGAGGGAGGTACGGTCCTCAGGTGTCACAGATATTGTCAGCACTCGAAACGAAAGCTTAGGCCGGCTCGTCACTCACTAGGGCACTAGGTCTTCTTTTGGCTGCGGGCAGAGAAGGCAGTCTTGACAGTCCAGCACAGTCCAGCAGTGAACTCCTAAGCAAAACACATGCATGATCAAGGGCAGCAGGCGAATGGCGAATATTGCCCGCCTCATGAGATCTGCTTGAGCTCTGCTACTGGGCAAAACACGAGGCTGTAAAATGCTCAGCGCTGAAGGTTTAGTGCAAACAAAAAGAAAGGAAACCAACAAAAGTAAACCCGATTACAAAAACACATGATGACAAAGTCAGCGATTGAGAGCGCCGACAGCCTCTAGGCAAGGATCGATCAAGTACAGTCCGCATTGAATTCCAGTCCCGCAGTGGAGCATGCCGCATGCAGACAGAGAGGTGCCGTTTGGGACAAAGTGCAAACCCCAGGAATATGGTGGTGCATGCATGCAGACTCCGAGGGACATTCCGGATAGTTGGGGTCCCGGGCATCATCGTTGCAGTAATTAGATCAGGCTTACAGCACTCGGGGGAGGATTAGGGCATGCCCGACCCCTGAAATCACATTCTGCTCAGCGGAACAGCGGGATATTCACCCTGCGCCCTTCACCCAAGTCGACATAGACCGAAGCCGTGCCTGTCTGTGTGGAGGACTGCGAGGGTTGGTGGTGCGGCGGCGGCATCATCGGGATGGCCGTTTGCAGGTGAAGCTGTCGACGATCTGCGTGGTGGACCACCGACGGCGCCTCGTACGAGGGTGGTGGAGGGCCCCACTCACCAATGGTACGGGTGGCCTCTCACAGTACTCCTTCACTGTAGCCACTTGCTCACCTGTGTTGGCCAAGGCGACAGCCACGTTGTAAAGGCCCTCCTTTAGGGAGCTGGTTTCCCCTTGCAAGAAGCCCACCGAGGCGAGCAATTCTTAGTAGTAGTAGTGGTAGTAGTAGTAGAAGTAGTAGTAGTAGTAGTAGTAGTAGTAGTAGTAGTAGTAGTAGTAGTAGTAATAGTAGTAGTAGTAGTAGTAGTAGTAGTAGTAGTAGTAGTAGTAGTAGTAGTAGTAGTAGTAGTAGTAGTAGTTATTAATATGAGCAGGAAGAAGAGTAGGAGCTACTGCTACGACGACTACGACTACGACCAAGACTAGGGCCACTGCTACTGCTAGTGCTACTTCTGCTGATACTTACTGCTCCTGCTCCTGCCGGCGTTGTTCGTACTTTTCTACGCGACTGCAACTCTTACTCCGTTCTGATTCTACCCACGTGCTCCGTGGGCTTCTGAACACCCTACACACCATGGTCCGAGTTTGAAGGTTTATGGCGGTGCTTGATGTGGTGCGACCTGAAATTTCCACACCAGCTAGGCGCAACTAGCTGGCTTGTGCGCTCGCACGAAAGGATGCTGGAGCCCCTGCGGCAGCGGCACATCTGGTGGATCAAAGCCTTTGGCTTTCAAGAACAGTCACCTGCTGCACTATCTCCTTGCCAATCTGGTGAAGCTCAACATGTAAACCCCTCGCTTGGTGAATCTACCCATGCTGTGCACTGATCTTGGATCCTATCGGAGAGGCGAGAGGTTCTTGCTTTTGGGAGTCGGTATTGCTGGCGGCAGCCGTGTTGATCCCCTACATGCACCGAAGGCGTGGGATGTGATCTGCACCAAATCGAATGTAGAAAAACTGTGCTTGGTCAGCAGGAACTTAGCAGCCCGAGCCTGCTTCCGAGGACTCGGTTTCAGTCCTGGCATATCGTGCAACTCTTGCATCCGAACAAGCTCCGTTGCTTTGCTCTTCCGGCTGGTAATTCTGACTTGTAGGCATTCACGGGATTCAGCACTCCCGTGTCGCATCCAGCATCTCATATCATTGCTATCCGTCGACACACCCTGTCCTCACCAGCACGCCTAGAGTAGCCACAGACCTTAGTGAGTTCAGGTACACGCAGTATATGTGGACTCGCACCTCTCCACCGGACATCGTGTGAAGACTTTGCCTTCTCGAGGCGAACTCACCCAACTGCTCGAGCGAACACATCGGCAAACTTCTGTCTGAGATTCCACCACGGCGCACTAGAACTCCAGAGAGTTGAAGCATCCACATCCCGAAAATACACAGAGCATCTGGGCAGATAGGACTCGGAGCAGCAAGACCCTTTCCTCCTAGTCGTCTCGCAGGCGGAACATATTCAATGGCTGAGAAACGATTGGGTCAACACTTCGCCTTATCCAGGCGAACTCTGCCAGGTGCTTGAGCAAATGCATCGAAACGTTACTCCTAGTCTTAGACTCCACTAGGCATACTAGAATGCCAGAGACTTGAAGCATCAATAGCACGAAACTACGCAGAGCATCTGGGCAGATTGGTCTCGGAGCAGCAAGCTCCCCCTCTTCCTAGGTCTTAGCCATCTCGCACATGCTAAATGGTTGAGAAATGACTCAGTCAAGACTTCGCCTTCTCAAGGCGAACCCTGCCGGATGCTTGAGCGAATAATCCATCAAAACGTTTATCCTCTTGTCAGACTCCACCACGCCGCACTAGAACTCCAGGACTTGAAGCCTCAAATATCACGAGACTACGCAGAGCATCTGGGCAGATTGGTCTCGGAGCAGCAAGCTCCCCTTCCTCCCATAAAACTTGGCCGGAACATGCCGAGCAAAAGGTTCAGCAGCCCAGCAACGAATTAATCAAAACTTCGGCGCATGGAGAAGTCTGTCGCTCAGAGCCATCCTCATAAGATGCCTGCCATGCATCGGAAGCAAGATGCGGAGGGTGCCTGCGGCTGTGCCTCCTTGCAGCCCACGACCTTCCCCTCTTCAGGATCCCATGGCGGCAAGACATCCTGCGTCGGAGATGCTTCTTTTTCATGCATCTCCTTCATCAACTGCGTCTCACGTTCCATTTTCTTGCAGCTTTCGCTGATGAGAACGCCCGCTGCTAGCACCACCAGGCTCATGCCACCAAAACTCAGGTTCAATTGAAACCGGTCAGGGTCATCACCGACCAGTCTCATGAAGAGAGGTGGCCCAATCCTGCTGCCAACAAGCACCCCCATGTAGGGAACTGCTGAGGCTTCTGCCACACACCAAGGGTACTTGGTGCTGCTGGCTGCTAGAAGCCGTGATCACAGCCACAATCGCTGGTTGGCACACGTTGCAGCATGCACACCCCAGGTACACAAGGGCCACTGTCCAAGGGCTGAATAGGAAACCAAAAGCAACAATCAGCAAGGGAACCACACAAGCGGAAAAGTAGATCAAACCCAAATCCCCTGTCCTAGCTGAGATCTTCTCGTAGAGGAACATGACAACGGCATTGGTAACTCCGTAGGGGACCATGATGACGGACATCGCCAGAGTGATTCTCTTCTGGATTTCATTTCCTCCCCAGAACCACTATTCAAACCAAACTCTGGAAGCCAGAGCAGCAACTGGAGAAGTGGGACCAGGACTGTCACTGATGCGTAGAGGAAGACCGAGCCTAGAAAGCCCATCAGCAAGAGAGGGTCCTTTGTCGGCTCTTGGCTGCTTGGTGGAAGCATCTCGCCCGCGCCTGTTTCGCGGAGTTTGGAGGCTCTGGAGGCGGTTGCCACAATCCCAGCATCTTCAATCATGACGTTCTTGAAAAAGATCGCCAGGAAGACTACCGTCACCCCGCTAAATGCTGCAGACAGCCAAAATGGAATTGCGATGCCTGGCTGAGCTGCTAGGCCAGCAATGACTGCCATTGCTGCACCACCTTGGTAGGATCCAAAGAAACATCCCATCCGCGCCCTGAGTAGCTTCGGGTTCTGCTTCGTGGCCTCTGAGATGAAAGCATAGAGGACGGGACGGGTGCTGCTGAAGAGCCCCGTAACGGCCAAACCTGCAAACATGGCGTACACGCCGCTGCTTGGCAGGCTTCCTGGAATACCTCGGAACAGGCTGGCAGCCGCTTGGATGACGTAGCCAGCACCAGAACCTGCCACTGACAGCAAAAGACAGACCTTAGTTCCTTTTTTGCTTGCCAGCCGAGGGAGAAGCATCACAGATAGTATTGCTCCTGCGTTGAAGACAGTCGGCCCGGCACCAATCACAGTATTGCTGGCCCCCACCAACTTTCCATAAGGGGTTAGCAAGGGCGACAACAAATAGAAGCTCGCAATGTCCAAGAAATTCACCAGCATGCACCCGACAAAGGGCAACAAGCCACTGGCTGGGCCAGCTTGGACAGCTGAAGCATCCGCTGGACGCTTCATGATGCCAGGCACGATCTAAGGCTTGGGGCTCAAGACGAAGGGCGCGGGGATAAGGGCAGTCGGTTGGAGCGTATGATGCAAGGGTTTGGAAGTGGAGTTTGCTTTTGGGGCTGAGATATCTTGTCCTTGGTGCTCAGCAGTGAAACGACTGCGTTGCCGACTCCTTTGCTTAATCTGAGCATGCATGCGGGGACAGCACGCTCCCATCAGCACACTTTCAACCAAGAAACTCCCCAATTTAGCCATGTCTAAATACATGTCAGTCGTACCTCTGTACCTGTATACACACATATGTAACGTTTCTTTTACGTACACTCCGGGCCACCAGTAGAATCTTCTGCTTCTCAGGGCACTGCAGCACGAGAAGCACAGAGCCTTGTGCTTCGCGACGCTTTTCGGGGCTTTGCACCATGCCGTCGAGGCCGTGTCTTTCTGCACTGCATTACTACACAAATACCAGTATCGTCTAAAGCACGGCATACCAGCATGCGTAAAGTTTTGCAGTATAATATGGCGTAGCGTACAATGTGGCGGTATGCCTGCAGTAAGTAGTCATGATGATTTACCAGACCGGATGTTCTGGTAGTCGAACTTTATAACCTCACTCCCATCTCAGATTTCTTCTCGGTCATGGTATGTTTTGCCACCTGCCCATGGTATGAAACCCATGGTCGGATCCGAGCGGGTCATGAAAAGAGCGATTTTGCAATGCCTTGTTGTCCGCTTTGCAAGCCATTTCTACCCCAAGCCAGAACAGTGCGGCGCTTGTTCTTCCAGAACAGTGATTCCACAACCAAAGGTGCTTGCATCTGGCCGTTGCGTTCTCGTCTTCTCACGCACGATGGGACTCCTTACAGGAGACGAGTCTTGGACTCAAAACTCAAACCATCGCCCCGGTCAGGACAAACTCTGCCAGATGCGAAATGCACTAGTTGGCCGTTGGCCATCTGGCAGAGAGAGGTGGCAGAATACCCTCGCAAAGACATAATGTCCACGAGAGTCGGAACAAATGAAACTTGAATCTGCGCAAGGGGTAAACACGAACTAGTCAAGACTTCGCCTTCTCCGGGCGAACTCTGCCGGATGCGACCCCCTTGAGCACCTCTATGCGTTTCTCTCAGATGAAAGATGCTTAACTGCGCCACTCCGAAACAAACCATCGGCTTGAAGCGTCAACGAGAACAACCGAGCATCACGGCAGATTCATCAACAAGCAGCCCCCTGCGCTTTCAGAAAAATCCAAAACTGGCACTACTTGCCGCTGAGCCGGCTGACCAAGATCGCAACGGCGAATAAGCGAATTAGTAAAGATTTGGCTTTCAAAGGGCGAACTCTGCCAGATGCTACCTGCTACAGGAGGTGAACGCCTCGAAACTTCCGTCTCAGATGTCTATCTATGCATCCGAAAACCATGACACCAAGGGCTTCAGGCGTCTACATGTCTAAAGGACCCACGTCGATGGCATCGGCTGACAACATCAAGCCTAACCCAGTGATGAGCAAAAGGGACACTGGCACTGCCGAGGCAGCGGATAGCGCTTGGCTTAGTTGGTTTGGAGACTTTGGTGGCAAGGAGGTCTTGTTGACCGCAAGGGCATCAAGCAGGTCCAATGCTTCCCTGGAAACAAGGCAGCCGCGAGCAATGCAAGGCGGAGACGACAAGAGCGGGATCTTGCTGACACTGTAGTTGTGCCACACGTGGCTTGCACCATCGCACCACACCAAGCCCTCCTCGGCAAACCAAACCTGGCTCATATCCTGCGCTGGATAGACTGTCATGCTGATTACACACATCTCGTCATCAAAGAGATCCCCCCATTTGGTGGGGGAGGTTCTGCTCATGTTTTTTTCATTGCAGGTGAGCAAGAGCTCATCCCCTTTTCTTAACTTCATAGACCCAGAAGTCAGCTCAAAGGCCTGGCTGTTGAAGTCAAAGCGCTTCTCCTGCCTGACGCTGCCAACTTTCTGAGAACCTCGGACCACTTCCAACGACATGTTTGTGCTGAGCAGGTGTGCATGGTGAAGAACGGACAGCACGGTCAGCTCCTCCGCATTCCACTCACTGCTGCAGGAAGACGGCGCCAAAACCTGTGGCGCGGTGTAGTGCGCCCGTCCAGGTGGCAGGTCGGGGAGGCCAAGCGACCCCGACCAAGAGCCGCCGCCCATAACAGTGAGAAGCCCGGCATCATGAGGCCGTCAGCCAGGAAGAAATTCAAGCCACTGCTGTCCCGAAGCCCCCATGTTGAGGACGGGCTGTAGTAGTGCGCTTGAAGCCCGAATAGTGAATAGTGTGCGGCCTGGTCCGCCGAAGGGAAACCCTGCTTCTGCAGGCAGCTGCAAGCCCCGGCTACCAGGCCCAAGCCCAGCCCATATCGTGCAGCCGGGAGGCATCATGCATTCCTCAATGATTTGATGGTGGGTGTAGAGGCCTTCTTCACACCAAAGGAGAATTACGTGGTGCACCATGTAGGGCAAGAAGGTGGAATCTCCTTCAGGAAAGAATGCAGCGACATGGTTCTTAACGTCCATGTCCAGACCAGCTGGTGCAAGCTGCTTCAGGTCAAAGAAACCGCAAAAGTACCGATCCCTTGAAGATGTGGTGGCATTGAGCAAAATGTTGGGCATCCTGACTGTGAGCATTTTGCCACTGTGCAGACTCAATTCGGGGACCTTGGGCGCGGAGAGCAGATCCACCGAAAAACTGCCTTTGCGAGTGTGGAAGAAAAAGTCGTGGCCTGCCCCGATGGCCCACTGCATGACAAGGACATCCTCAATGGCATACCTCTCCCCTTCAGCACAGGACTTCCGTGGCAACAGGATTCCCCACTCAATGTGCCCGGACTGCTCGCTGGCGAAGATGAGCTGAACCTCCTGGACGGGCTGCAGCTGTGGCGTTGCGAAAGTCTCCGCGTAGCGCTCTTCTGCTATGAAACGCCCCTCTACCTTGCGGACCACGAACTGCTGGGCACCCTTCATGCCACCGTTGCATCCAAAAGCAAGGGCACTCCAACCAGCATTCAACTCTGGCGACACTGAAAGGCCAAGCTTCAGGAAGTCTCCGGAGACTCCGTAGCACATGAGGATGCCAGGCACCAGATCAACGCAGAAGGGCCAGTCTTCCTGCATAAAATGGCCACCCCTGCTATCGCAGGCGCTGGATGCATCTGCAAGTCCCAGTGCCAGCAAGCAGAACCAAGTGCGACATGCCATGGCTCCGCTGGTACGTCGCAAGACAAGCAGAAGATCGGGCCACAACAGGGCTGAGGTGGTTGTCCTCTTTACTTGTGGCGCATGCAAGTGAACAACGCGAGCTTTTGCAACTGCCGGACAGAACTCGGCTGCGTAGCTTGCCGATTTCGCCCTTTGGGAGGTTCGACTCAAACATCAAACCATCGTAGCTCTCAAAACGAACTCTCCTTGTCGGAGATTGTCCTAAATGTGCAAGACACATCAGAACTTCAGCAAACGGTAAATGGACTTGTCCATGTCCCTACACGGTGACAGGGACGCCGAGGGCACGCGGCGCAAAGCGAGGCTCACTACGTATCAAGTACCATGCGATGCTACATACACCAGAAAATCGGACTTGGCCTAATCCCCAAAACAAGTTAGCAACAACTGAAAGGTATCTCCTATCAACGGGGAAGCGGAAACCTGTCAGGTCCTGCGCCGTCCTGGGGCTCCGAGCTGGGCACAGCTAGAATCAATTTACGCGCCAAGCAAGTACTGTACAGTTCCTGTTCCGGCTCATGGCGACGAGGACGAAAATGGTGTGCTAAACGAAAAGCAGACAAAGTCGCGCAGCAGTTATGTGTATACATATGTATACAGCCAAGCACAAGAGTGCCGAACTTCCGAACTTGTCCATGAATGGGTTAAGCAACAAGCGCAACAACGAGAAGTCAACAACTTCCGGCATGTACACGTAGCCTTGCGAATGCATGAAGGTAAGGAACCGATGCAGCTTCGTACTACTGTAGCGGGGCATGCAGAGTGTGCACAAGCGGAGTACTTACTATGCTACTGCAGAGGAGCTACCGCTACTTTTTATAGGGTAGGCGGGACGACTACTGAGACCACTACTACTACATACTACTACTACTACTACTACTACTACTACTACTACTACTACTACTACTACTACTACTACTACTACTACTACTACTACTACTGCTGCTGCTACTACTACTACTACTACTACTACTACTTCTACTACTTCTACTACCACTACCACCACCACTACCACTACGACGACGACGACTACTACTGCTGCAGAAGATCGGGCCACAACAAGGCTCGCTCATGCAGGTGCTGTCCTCTAAACAACGCAAGTTTTTGCAACTGCCGGACAGAACTCGCGGCACGATCTTAGGGATTGGGGTCGTGTTCAGGTTGAACACATGAGATAGGCGCTTGATGCATAAAACCCCCGCCGTCTGTGGGCCCCTCCGTTTGGCTTTGGCCAAAGCAACTTGCCCTCAATCTACTCTGACTCTCCCCGCGCTCTGCTTAAGCTTAAGCCAGGGGTCACTCGAGCGAGGTGGCACTATACACCATACGTTCACAAATTCACAGAGTGGCAGTTACTTGTCATGGTAGTGAAGCTTGACAAGTTAGGCGCTTTTGCACTCTCCTTCAGAGAGACGGTGAAGGACTCAAACATCAAACCATCGCCCTTTCAGGACGAACTCCTCAACTCTGCCAGCTGCGAAATGCACCAGTTGGCTTGGTGACCAGTCTTCAAACTCCAAGAAGCCATACACACCATCTGGCAGAGAGGTGGCAGAATAATCTCGCAACGACATGATGCCCACGAGAGCCGGAACAACTCAAATTGGAACTTGAACAGGGGATCAACGAACTAGTCAAGACTTCGCCGTCTCCCGGCGAACCCTGCCGGATGCGAAATGTGAACACATCGTAAGGCCTCGGATTGCTGAGGGATGCTGCTATGCCACAGTTGAAGACACCATTGGCTTGAAGCATCAATGTCTAGAAACAACCAAGCATCGGGGCAGATTCATCAAAAAGCAGCCCCCTGCGCTGGCAGAAAGGTCCAAAACTAGCATTACCGCCGCTGGGCCAGCTGAAAATTCAACGGCGGACAAACGAATTAGTCAGGATTTGGCTTTCGAAGGACTGCAGGCGTCTACATGTCGAAAGCACCTGGGTTGGGAGATAACATCAAGCTCAATCCCGTCATGAGCAAAAGGGACGCCGGCACTGCCGAGGCAACGGATAGCGCTTGGCTTAGTTGCTTTGGAGACTTTGGTGGCAAGGAGGTCTTGTTGACCGCAAGGGCATCAAGCAGGTCCAATGATTGCTTCGCTGGAAATGAGGCTGCCGCGAGCAATGCAACGCGGAGACGACAAAAGCGGGATCTTGCTGACGCTGTAGTTGTGCCACACGTGGCTTGCACCATCACACCACACCAAGCCCTCCTCGGCAAACCAGACCTGGCTCATAACCTGCGCTGGATAGACTGTCATGCTGATTACACACATCTCGTCATCAAAGAGATCCCCCCATTTGGTGGGGGAGGTTCTGCTCATGTTTTTTTCATTGCAGGTGAGCAAGAGCTCATCCCCTCTTCGCAGCTTCATAGACCCAGAAGTCATCTCAAAGGCCTGGCTGTCGAAGTCAAAGCGGTTCTCCTGCCTGACGCTGCCAACTTTCTGAGAACCTCGGACCACTTCCAACGACATGTTTATGCTGAGCGAGTGTGCATGGTGATAAACGGAAAACACGGTCAGCTCCTCCGCATTCCACTCCCTGGTGCAGGAAGACGGCGCCAAAACCTGTGGCGCGGTGTAGTGCGCCCGTCCCGGCGGCAGGTCGGGGAGGCCAAGCGACCCCGACCAAGGCCCGGCGCCGATCACAGTGAGAAGCCCGGCATCATGAGGACGGAGGCGGTCAGCCAGGAGGAAGCTCAAGCCACTGCTGTCCCGAAGCCGCCATGTTGAGTACGGGCCAGTGTGCGTCCTGGTCCCCCGAAGGGAAGTCCTGCTTCTGCAGGCAGCTGCCAGCCCCGGCCACCAGGCCCAAGCCCAGCCCATATCGTGCAGCCGGGAGGCATCATGAGTTGCTCCATTATTTCTAGGTGGGCGTGAAGGCCTTCTTCACACCAAAGGAGAATTACGTGGTGCACCGTGTAGGGCAAGGAGCTGGAGTCTTCTTCACGAAAGACTGCAGCGACATGGTTCTTAACGTCCATGTCCAGACCAGCTGGGGCAAGCTGCTTCAGATCAAAGACCCCGGGGCAGGCCACGACTTTTTCTTTCACACTCGCAAAGGCAGTTTTTCGGTGAATCTGCTCTCCGCGCCCAAGGTCCCCGATTTGAGTCTGCACAGTGGCAAAATGCTCACAGTCAAGATGCCCAACATTTTGCTCAATGCCACGAATTCGAAGGATCGCTACTTTTGCGATGGCCCACTGCATGACAACGACATCCTCAATGGCATACCTTTCCCCTTCAGCACAGGACTTCCGTGGCAACAGGGTTCCCCACTCAATGTGCCCCGACTGCTCGCTGGCGAAGATGAGCTGGACCTCCTGGACGGGCTGCAGCTGTGGCGTTGCGAAAGTCTCCGCGTAGCGCTCTTCTGCTATGAAACGCCCCTCTACCTTGCGGACCACGAACTGCTGGGCACCCTTCATGCCACCGTTGCATCCAAAAGCAAGGGCACTCCAACCAGCATTCAACTCTGGCGACACTGAAAGGCCAAGCTTCAGGAAGTCTCCGGAGACTCCGTAGCACATGAGGATGCCAGGCACCAGATCAACGCAGAAGGGCCAGTCTTCCTGCATAAAATGGCCACCCCTGCTATCGCAGGCGCTGGATGCATCTGCAAGTCCCAGTGCCAGCAAGCAGAACCAAGTGCGACATGCCATGGCTCCGCTGGTACATCGCAAGACAAGCAGAAGATCGGGCCACAACAGGGCTGAGGTGGTTGTCCTCTTTACTTGTGGCGCATGCAAGTGAACAACGCGAGCTTTTGCAACTGCCGGACAGAACTCGGCTGCGTAGCTTGCCGATTTCGCCCTTTGGGAGGTTCGACTCAAACATCAAACCATCGTAGCTCTCAAAGCTGAAAATTCAACGGCGGACAAACGAATTAGTCAGGATTTGGCTTTCGAAGGACTGCAGGCGTCTACATGTCGAAAGCACCTGGGTTGGGAGATAACATCAAGCTCAATCCCGTCATGAGTAAAAGGGACACCGGCACTGCCGAGGCAACGGATAGCGCTTGGCTTAGTTGCTTTGGAAACTTTGGTGGTAAGGAGGTCTTGTTGACCGCAAGGGCATCAAGCAGGTCCAATGCTTCGCTGGAAATGAGGCTGCCGCGAGCCATGCAAGGCGGAGACGACAAAAGCGAGATCTTGCTGACGCTGTAGTTGTGCCACAAGTGGCTTGCACCATCACACCACACCAAGCCCTCCTCGGCAAACCAGACCTGGCTCATAACCTGCGCTGGATAGACTGTCATGCTGATTACACACATTTCGTCATCAAAGAGATCCCCCCATTTGGTGGGGGAGGTTCTGCTCATCTTTTTTTCATTGCAGGTGAGCAAGAGCTCATCCCCTCTTCGCAGCTTCATAGACCCAGAAGTCATCTCAAAGGCCTGGCTGTCGAAGTCAAAGCGTTTCTCCTGCCTGACGCTGCCAACTTTCTGAGAACCTCGGACCACTTCCAACGACATGCTTATGCTGAGCGAGTGTGCATGGTGATAAACGGAAAACACGGTCAGCTCCTCCGCATTCCACTCCCTGGTGCAGGAAAACGGCGCCAAAACCTGTGGCGCGGTGTAGTGCGCCCGTCCCGGCGGCAGGTCGGGGAGGCCAAGCGACCCCGACCAAGGCCCGGCGCCGATCACAGTGAGAAGCCCGGCATCATGAGGACGGAGGCGGTCAGCCAGGAGGAAGCTCAAGCCACTGCTGTCCCGAAGCCCCCATGTTGAGGACGGGCTGTAGTGGTGCACTTGAAGCCCGAGCAGTGTGCGTCCTGGTCCCCCGAAGGGAAGTCCTGCTTCTGCAGGCAGCTGCCAGCCCCGGCCACCAGGCCCAAGCCCAGCCCATATCGTGCAGCCGGGAGGCATCATGAGTTGCTCCATTATTTCTAGGTGAGCATGAAGGCCTTCTTCACACCAAAGGAGAATTACGTGGTGCACCATGTAGGGCAAGGAGCTGGAGTCTTCTTCACGAAAGACTGCAGCGACATGGTTCTTAACGTCCATGTCCAGACCAGTTGGGGCAAGCTGCTTCAGATCAAAGACCCCGCAAAAGTAGCGATCCTTCGAATTCGTGGCATTGAGCAAAATGTTGGGCATCTTGACTGTGAGCATTTTGCCACTGTGCAGACTCAAATCGGGGACCTTGGGCGCGGAGAGCAGATTCACCGAAAAACTGCCTTTGCGAGTGTGAAAGAAAAAGTCGTGGCCTGCCACGATGGCCCACTGCATGACAAGGACATCCTCAATGGCATACCTCTCCCCTTCAGCACAGGACTTCCGTGGCAACAGGATTCCCCACTCAATGCCCCGACTGCTCGCTGGCGAAGATGAGCTGAACCTCCTGGACGGGTTGCAGCCGTGGCGTTGCGAAAGCCTCTGAGTAGCGCTCTTCTGCTGTGAAGCGCCCCTCTACCTTGCGGACCACGAACTGCTGGGCACCCTTCATGCCACCGTTGCCTCCAAAAGCAAGGGCACTCCAACCAGCATTCAACTCTGGCGACACTGAAAGGCCAAGCTTCAGGAAGTCTCCGGAGACTCCGTAGTACATGAGGATGCCAGGCACCAGATCAACGCAGAAGGGCCAGTCTTCCTGCATACAATGGCCACCCCTGCTATCTCAGGCGCTGGATGCATCTGCAAGTCCCAGTGCCAGCAAGCAGAACCAAGTGCGACATGCCATGGCTCCGCTATGCTCCGCTGGTACGCCTCGGGACAAGTAGAAGATCGGGCCACAACAAGGCTCGTTCATGCAGGTGCTGTTCTCTAAACAACGCAAGTTTTTGCAACTGCCGGTAGGGATTGGGTCGTGTTCAGGTTGAACAGATGGGATAGGCGCTTGATGAATAAAACCCCCGCCGCCTGTGGGCGCCTCCGTTTGGCTTTGACCAAAGCAACTTGCCCTCAATCTACTCTGACTCTCCCCGCGCTCTGCTTAAGCTTAAGCCAGGGGTCACTCGAGCGAGGTGGGACTATATACCATACGTTCACAAATTCACAGAGTGGCAGTTTACTTGTCATGGTTTGACAAATTAGGCGCTTTTGCAACCGGCAAGAACGAACCAGTCAGGACTTCGCCTTCTCTAGGCGAAGTCACTCTGCCAAATGCTCGAGGGAATGCATCGAAACGTTTCCCCCTTTATCACACGAGAATGCCAAAGACTTGAAGCATCCACATCCCGAAGAAACACAGAGCACCTGGGCAGATTGGTCTCGGAGCAACAAGCCCCCCTTCCTCCAAGTCATTTTGCAAGACATGCGCAAGAATGGCGTCGTGAAGGCATGCACAAAACTTGGATCCGCTGGAACATGGCTGAGACTGCCAAAAGACATGCACACTTCCAGTCTCTATCTCAAGCAGAAGGAATTCAGGCGTGCAAATGTTCGGCAGCAGCCCCAAAATTATGAGTTTCCACTGGGACAGGAACACCTTTCCGGCTGCCCAGCTGCAACTTTGAATCCGCACTCCCTCAGCAAAGTCCGAGCTTCTGAGGTCCGGTCCCACGGCTTAAGGGTAAGGCCAAGGGACTTCTGAAGACCACGGGCGTGAAAACGGCTGCTTGTCACACGAGACAGAACACGGCAGCGCGGAGATGGAGCTTCTGAATCTCGGGATGACACAGAAGCTCTCTTCGACGAGTGCAACAAGTCGAAGATATGTAGCATCACCTAAAAATTCTACTATCAGCCAGCCCAACGAAACAGCCCAAGCATCTTCAGGAGCATTGCTTCGGAGCTGGGCAGGCTCAACAAAGGTCCCCTCCGCCAGGCCAAGAATATCTCAGATGGACTTCCGGCGCTGCTGCGGCCTGCACGTGGGGCAGGGTGCAAATATGCGTTTTTTCTGTTTCGCCAAGTGCCGGGCCTCTCCTTTGGCACGAGAGTCAAGAAGGAGCGGCGAGTTGCCAGCTCTACCTCTACTTCCTCCTCCTCGCAGTCGCAGTCTGATGGCGGGCTCCGAGGCTTGCTCGATGCACCGGACGGACTGGACGGAGGCGAAGACGGGGAGCCCTGGCCATCCTGTGCAGGGGCGCTGGTCTAAAGTTCGGACCACACAAGGGAGCCCTTGTACATATCCACATCTCTGCTTCTTGCCTGCCAGGTGGCTGTCCCCATACGCTGCCAGAGGCAAGCTGACTACCGTCGCTACGGCTACGCAGGATCGTCGCTGCCAACTGCTACGAGCGCAGGGGCAAGCGACTAGGGCCCGCCGCTGGTCCGGCGAGCTCGAGCACTTGCTCGAGGGGCGGCTCATCCCCCTGACGCGGGTGGAGCGGCACTGGCCAAGCCTGCCCCAGCGCCGTGCTGGCTACCGCGCGCTGCACGGCGACAGCCAGCAAGCCCCACCAACGGCGCGACCAGCCCGCAGCGGCCGCGCGGCGAAGAGCTGGCGGAGCTCTTTGGGACCGGACGCGGATGAGGTGCTGCACGAAGCGGCCAGCCTCGCTGTTCCAGCGCCCGCCAACTTCCGAGCCCAGAACTACGAGCTCTTGCGGTCCTCCGCTGCTCAGCTCCGGGAAGGTGCTCCGTTTGCGGCGCTCGGCTACCCTGAGCACGGCCCCGTCCGTATCAGCGGCCCCCGGCTGTGGATGCCCCGTCCGTGCGAGAGGTGAGACGACAGTCGCATCGCAGCACAGTGCGCCTCCCCGCGGTGTGGCGCCGTACACGACTAAGTCGAGCCGTCTGCGGTTGTCAGCTGGCACGCCCGGTGCGGTAGTGTGCACGAGCCATTGTTGAGGGACGACTTGCCCATCAGAGCCGACCGCCTCGCGGGCTACGCGCACCCAGGCCCGCTCGACGATTTTCGCTCGGCGAGCCAACAACCCTGTGCGGGGGCAGGCGAGGGCATGGTCCCCGTACTCGTCCACCTGCTGCCCGCAGCCGGGGCTGGGGCCGCGACGGTTTGGGCTAAGCGGCAGGGTATAAGCGCAAGCGGCGCCGCAACGCGAGCTGCATGTCCTGCGGGGCGAGGGTTAGTGCTGGCTCGCTCGGCACTGCCGATAGCCATGCACCAGCGTGTGCCCCGCCTTGTGAGCGTAGCAAGGCCCGAGAGGATGGCTGCAGAGCCGGCAGCAGCACACGGTCGCGATAGTGAAGGTTTCGAGTCCGCATCGCGTGAAACTGCCAGCCGTGAGGCCATTCGCCCGGGCCTGCATCGCAGGGTCGTTGCGGCCGGGCGCCTTCGTAGGCAGCGCGCCAGCCAGGGCACGCTTCCCAGCCTTCTGTTCGCAAAAGGTTTGCCGCTGCCTCGCGTAAGCAGGGGATCGTGCCTTCCGCGCCTTGCTCCAGAGCAACCAGGCAACGATCAGCTGCGCCGGGCAGGCGAGAGCGGATGACGGGGAGCGCGTCCATCCATGCTGCCCAGTACGCCGCTGGGGCCGTCCGCTCCGCGGACTGCAAGCCGAGTCCGCCGTAGACCGCTGGCAGCGACGCGAGCGGCCAGGACTGCTGTGCTTCTGCCGGCGGCACGCCCCCGAACACTCCTGGAGTGTCTCCCAAACATGGTCGTGTGCCCCCGCGTACGACGCTGATGCGGAAGGCGGTAGCGTTCGCAAGGCGTGGTTGGCGCGGGGCGATGCGCAAAACAGCAGCAACAACCAGGCGCACTGAAGGTCCGGGAGGTGAGGTAGCTCGACGAGCAAACGGCGTTCCTCCTGAAGCCGCGCGTCAGCCCAAGCCTGGACGAAGTCGGCGTGCCCGACCGGCGCGCCTAGCACCACGATCCCGCGCTGGGATGCGCTGGGCCGACGGTTTGTCGCCGCGCCAAACATCGTCCCCCAACTCAGCGATGCCTGGCGGCGGCGGGCCTGCTTCGGCTGCTATCACCCGCGTCTTGCCGAGATTGGATCCGATGCCGCAGTGGTCAGCAACGGCGTGGGTGGCCGCATCCAAAGCTGCACGCGCGCGGTTCGGAGCTGTGACGATGTACAGATCGTCGAGGAAAGCCATCAGCGTGTCCCCTGCGTGCAGGCCGGAACTGGCGCGCTGCAAAGCGTCATGCTGTCCCAACGCGTACAGTGCTGGGGCGAGAAGGTCGCCCTGCTCGCACCCCTCCCCCTTGCCGCTTGCCTAACTTCTCTGTGCCTCCCGGTGTTGTCCCACCAGCTGTATGCGGAGGGGCGGCCGTAGAACATGCGGGTGAAGGGGAGGAGCTCCGGGGCCACCTCGCGCAACTTGTACAGGAAAGCTGCCCGCGACATAAAGTCGTAGGCGCTGCAACCGTCCAGCGAGACCAGGACCGCATCACTGCGCTGGGCGAGTGCGACCCGCACGTGAGCTTGCCGGACCAGCAACGAGCCCCAGTCGCTTGCCGCTGCGCTCGTTGCAATCGGCGGCGATGACCCTACGTAGCCGTAGCTGCGGTAGTAAGCCTGCCCCTGGCAGCATCATCGGACAGCCACCTTGCAGGCGGAAAAGAGGCCCTTAAAGAAACAAATGGAAAGCAAACGCAATGAATGCGCGGGAGTCAAGCTTGAGTCCGGGATGCAGGCAGAGACAGGGCAGGTCGGGATGAATAAGAATAGGGACCCCATCCCACGTGGTGCCACGAATCTGAAGAAGGCGCACCCACTTTTCCGGCCTTTTGTATGTGTAGAAGTTTATCGACAGTCGCTTCTTGAGCAAGACTGCAGATCCATGGCAAGAAAGCTGGGGAACACTTCTGATGTAACATGGCATTGCTTGTGTGTACGAGTTCGCGGGGCAGCAACAGGTTTCTTCCGAAACTACCTAGTACAGCTGAGCCCATCCAGTCAAAAGGACGGGATAGGGCCGCTCATCGGGGAGAGGAGTGGGGACTGCCTGATGATAGGGAAAGGATTGAACGTAGTGAAATGAATGATTCGGTTCACGTGAACGATGGCAGCTCTGAACCGAATGAATTCCCGCTGTTGCCTTCACATACTGGTAGGGTGGGGAGCGTATCAACCGAATTGTGTTCGACTGGGATGCAGCAGACAGCAACAGAAGGCCATGATCCCTCGGCCGGCTAGCGCTCAGTCCGTGTAGCGGAAGCCAAACCAAGGTCAAGGGCACTGGCAAGCGAAGTCGGCGGAGGGAGCCGCACACGGAAAACGACGAGCTGAGGCGAAACCGGTTTGGTGGTCAGGATGCCCTGACTGTGAATCCAGCATGGCGGGCATACATATGGCGCACGAACGGCAACGAAGCGGAAGCTTATGGCACCTTGCGCAAGGCCGACAACTTGGCCTCCTGGCTCACCGTGTCAAACCCGCGGGAGCCTCCAGATTTCCAGCCGTTCGGTTGCAGAACGACCGGCCAGTCTCGACAATTTCTCTGGCAAGGATGTTTTTGCTGCAACCTTGTAATGTACTTCGCAGCCCCCCAGCCTTTTGCAAGGCACAGCTCCGTCGTGCTCATTTTCGCTCTCCAGCTTCTCCACAATGCTTCGGGCGGTAAGGCGTCCCCAACATCAACTTCCCTCCAGATTCACTGCATTTTTCCAAGGTCACTGGGACCGTTTGTTGCATGCCGCTCTGGAAGATGTTGGCGCGGTTGGCCTTCCCAGCACCCTGCCCTAGGATGACGTTGCTAGGCGTGCCGAGCGCGACGTCCACCCCTCCCGCGTGGGTGAACCCTCCGCGACCTGGCAAACCCTGCTTGTGGAAACCCCTCGCTCGTGCTCGGAGACCACGCCCGGGCACGGAGAGCATGAGTTTGGGAATTTTTGGACTTTCGTGCAAAGCTGGCAGCATCACGAGGCCCTCCCCAGCGACATGCGCTTGACTTGCATCTTTCTGACATTGATGCCGCATCTCGAGCTCTGCTGTCGCAGGCCGGTCCACACGCTGCAGCGCTTTCGCAGTCTTCCCAACCTCAGCGGAGTTGACGGTGCCATCACCCTTTCTCCTTTTTGCTGCTACGCCGGCTTCGCCTGCCACTGCCCAGTCGCGCCGCACATGTGCGCCTGCCGGGGCGCCTTCACCCACTCGGCGACGATAGCACTGAATAGGGCTGCATGATGCTCGAAATTAAAGGAGCCATGCCCAGGCATTAGCACAGAGACATTTCGACGTAGTTTGCATGTCATGTATCTTGCGCACGCCTTTGCGCGCGCTTGCACGCACGGGTTTCTAACCATATTTGCCCACCATTCAAAACCCTAATTGTTGATGCCCGGCAGTGAGTGTGCGAAGCAGTAATTAAAGGGATGTGTAAAGTTGCAAGTTTTTGTGTATGTGGCAGGGAAGGCTGCGGTTCGAGACCCTTGAGCCACGTTGAGAGCAGGCTGCCATGATCGGCAGAAGCCAGCAACCATTTGCAATAAGTCAGCAGTAAGATCTGACGCATAGTTCAATCAGACGAATGCTTTAAGGCATGTTCGCTGAGGACTACCAAACCTTTGTGTGTTGAGCGAAAAACAGAAGTGCTATCGAGCGGGTTGTGCCATGGCCGTTTCTGCTGGCGACTTAAATCCTGTTCCTCAGGTTATAAGCGCCCAACCGGGTGCTGCGCAGCCGCATGTGAACGGTGTTCCGGGGAGCCCGAGACGGGTGGAGGCGGAAACCGCAGCGGTAGGGCCGGGTCCATCCTTGTCGGGTGGATCCGACCAGCCGCAAAGTGTGATGGAGGTTGTGGCGGATGGTGAAAAAGGTGATGGAGACGCTAATGGGGCGCCGGGTCTGTCATCCACGCAAGCAGCTGCAACTACGAGTGAAGATATTCCTATGGGAAGCAGAGCTGCCGCTCCTGGCATGACTGGGGATCCGGGACTACAGGCCCGTGCAGACACGTCCGACCAAGTGGGACCACGCAGGGAGATGTCAGCGGGTTTTCAGAACGCGCAGGAGAATGCAGAGCTTCCTGGAGATGCCACGTCTGATGGTGGCTATGGGGCTTTTCATACCCCTCGATCCTCCCGTTCACGGCTGAGTGGACATCGGAGTATGCGCCAAGGCCAAACTGGAGCTTGGCCAGGCTGGGTTACGCGCTTGGGAGAAATGTTCAAGGCGCCTCCTGTACAATGGCTGCCGAGTCCGTTGCCATCACCGCCGAGACCGAGATTGCAAAGGGACCTGACACAAGGAGTCCCAACTGGACGAGCTGCGCCTTCTGGAGCTACTGGCGTAGCAGCCCCCTGGAGACCTGTGGCTAGTGATGAAATTAGGGGTATAGGGTTTTTAGGACCTAATCAGCACAATACCCCGAGCAGCAGCAGCGTGCCAGCAGAAGCAATACAGGCGGAGGTGCAGAGACAACTGGGAAGTCTTTTGGATAGACTGCAGCAGGCAGAAGCGGAGAATCAGCGACTTCAGGACCAGCTCAGTCGTGCTCGTGGCGATCAGGAAGTACCTCAAGGCAATAGCAACCAGGGACTACCCCGAGAGTATAGCAGCCAGGGACTACCCCAAGACTATAGCAATCATGGAATACCTCCAAGCAATAGCAATCCAGGAGTATATCAGGGAGATAGCAGCCAGGGAGTATTCCAAGGAGAAAGCAATCGTGGATTACTACCGGGTGATGGCCCCCGAGACACGCTACTTCAAGGAAATCCTGCACCCGTGCCGCTACGTCCTACCGTCCCTGAAAGTGACCCTGTGATCCAAGAGCCGGCTAGACCCAATCCTTGGAGAGATCCGCTGGGAGCGCTGTGGGAGGAGCTTACTTCTGGAAGAGCGGGGCAGGAGCCGGCAGTGCGATCGCAAGGCCCGATTCGGACGGACCAGGCTGTGACTTCGGGAACCGATGCTACGTCAACCAATGCTATCCTCGAAGCTCTTACTAGAAATCTTGCGGGACTACAAGCACTTCAGGAGAAAACCTTAAAGAAGGACTTGGATGCTGATGAATCTCCGGAGCAAGTGAAGAGCACTATGGTAGCTTTGCCAATTCTCCCTAGCCCGGAAGGTTCCGCTATGGGAATACTCCTACAAGACTGGCTGGCCCAAGTAGCAGTGCCAATGCAGGACCTGTCAGCGTCGTCGGGAACATGGTGGTCACAGGTGTTGGAGCTGGTGCAAACCACGTATGCTTCGTGGCTGGCATCGTCGCCTTTGGAGCGCTTGCAGATGGAACCGAAGGACCATGGGGCACTCACCTCAGGCCGTTGGACAAGGGTGAATGCCAGAGCGTGCTCGCTCGTTCTTCAATCCCTCCCGGAGACTGTGAAGTTGGACCTCATCGCTCGAAGGGTGGTTCAAAGCATGCCCCTCGTGCTCTTCAGACTTCACACGACCTATCAACCCGGGGGTGCGTCAGAGCGTTCTACAGTGCTGGGCAATCTTCAGAATGCGGTGCAGTTTGAAACAATCGATGAGTGCTTGAGTTGGTTGAGAGCCTGGCCGAGGTGGATCCAGAGATGTCGCGACTTGAAGATGATGGCACCGGATGGCTCCGTTCTTGCTAAGGCCTTAACTACCTCAACAGCCCGTTTCGTCGCCGACAACTCGGACACGCAATTTCGCACTCAACTTCTGCGGTCGAGTTTGCGCATTGACTCCCAACCGTCTCAGGTGGATGTGGCCCGTTACCAGCAGCACTTGCAGGCTGAGATCGAGGCGCTGATCGCCGCAAGGCCGGGTCAATCGGGGACGATGCCAAGGGTCAAGAGCTTAGGCACTACATCTACTCCTACCTCACCTACGGCTCTAAGTCAAGGTACCAGTACAGGAGGAGGGGGAAAGGGCTCGTGCAAGTATTTCTTTCGTCCTGGAGATTGTCGTCGAGCTGCCAAATGTCCCTACAGCCATGACATGAGTCACCTCTCAAGAGCCGATCGTGCTAAAAAATGCCTACTATGTGGAGGTGAAGATCACAGGCAAAAGGATTGTCCCAGCAAGACTGCGAGACCTGGCCCAAAGCAAACACCACAGGGCAGTGGTGGCACAAGTGGTGGAGCTTCTACGTGGCTTCCCAGTGCCTCAAGAGCTCCTGCTGTTAATCGGTGTGAACCTGAAGGTGAAGTTTCTCCCTCGGCGGCTACTACCACAGGGGTGATTCCCGGAGAGCCGGTCTGGACCCTTGAGTCTCTTCTGAAAGCAGCGGCAAAGGTCGCCGGAACAAAGCCACCGGAGGGACCGTCGATCAATGTGGTCTCTTTGCGCTCAAGCTGTACCTTGCAAGGCGATGGAGAAGCGTTTGCACTGGTGGACTCGGGTGCAACACACGCCCTACGAAGAGCCAAGTCGCAGGAGGAGTGGAATGGTGCAAGCCCCGTGGTTGTGAATCTGGCCGGAGGTGAGTCGGTGAGTCGGTGAGTCTTCGCATGAACCAAGCGGGCACCATATTGGTGCCGCTAACTGCGACCACGGCATCAAGCTCTACTTCTCCAATTGTGCCTTTGGGTGCGTTGGTTGGGCAGTTGGGCTACACGATGACTTGGAGTAGCAATCGCTGTAAGCTTGAAGGACGAGGAGGAGATGTATACAACCTTCGAGTCCGGGAAGGGTGTCCTGAGATTGCTGAACATGATGCTTTACGATTGATTTCTCGCTTGGAGGATGGGAACCTGGAGTCCCTGAAGGCCAATACAGCAGCGACGAGGAGTCGAGTGAGGGCGGCAGCGCTTTCAATGGAGAGATCGTGGTTCGACTACCTGTTGTCGTATGTGGATGGTGAGATGGCTTCAGAGGCGTGGAAAGCAGTTGAATCGGCGCCTTTCTTCCAGGAGGTACCTCGCCAGTGCAAGGCTGGTCTTGTGGAGTCGTTTCCCGAGGCTAACGGCTGGCGCGCCCTTCAGGGATTAGAGCATCTCAACCGGCGAACCCGAAAGCGATTGTGGAACTCTGACAAGTGGCTGGTTCACTTGTTCGCGGGGAAGAAGGAGAAAAAGGATCTCCACCACCTGGAGGCCCACGGGTACATGATCCTGGAGCTCGACATTGAAAGAGGACGCACTCAAGATTTGCTGAAGACGGCTACGTGGAGGGCTATTGAGTTTGGAGCGCGAAAAGGAAAGATTGCCGGGATCATTGGCGGCCCACCGCAAAGCTCTTTTATGATTTCCAGGCATGTGGTCGGAGGCCCAGAGCCGGTTCGCTCCAATGCGGCTGTGTATGGCAATTGGCCTGGACAGCCGGATGCAGACACTTGGCTGGCCAACCGAGAAACACAGTTGTTGACGCGGATGATATATTTGCATGCGTTGGCAACAGCAGGAAGGATGAGGGCGAGCCCCAGTGTCGATGCAATTAAGGGTGTTGCCTTTATGCTTGAGCATCCTCGGGATCCACGTGGCTATCTGAAGTATCAGGACCCCTTGTATAATGATGTTGTGAGTTTCTGGAGAACCCCACTGTGGACGGAGTACGCTTTGGAGGCTGGATTCAATTCCTACCACTTCGATATGGCAGCGTTTGGAAAGGCTTTCTCCCGGCATACCACGATTGGCACCAATCTCCCCCTCAAGCACTTGAATGGGCTACGGGCGAGATGGCGTTCAGATGAGCAGGCGCCGGAACGGTCCCCCCCAAGCGTGTGGACCTCGGAGTTCTATGAGCAGGTGGTCATTGCTATGCGTACTTGGGGTGCAATTCCAAAAATGATTCGCATGAGTGCCGATCAGTGGAGAGAGCATGTTCGTCGCGGCCACCTACCCTTTCGATCCGACTGTGCTGTTTGCGTTCAGGCGGGAGCAACAGGAAGACGACATGCGAGGATTGAGCACCCAAGCGCTTATGTCCTGTCTGCTGACCTAGCAGGGCCAGTGAAGATTTGAGGAGCGGATCCAGATGGAAGGGGTGCTTTTCCGAAGCAGTTCAAGTACATTTTCGTGGCAAAGCTCAAAGTTCCCCGAACGTTTGTAGAAGATGGGCGCGGAGTTTGGATTGAGTATGACGACGGGGAGCTGACGCCTGAGAAGTACGAGGATGTCGATGATGGCTTGGAGTTGGAACCTAAGTCTCCCAAGGAGGCTATTCGACCTGAGGGCCTGGATGGCGAAGAAGATCCGGACCCTGCGGAGGAGCCAGTTGCGAAGCGCGATCCTGAAGACGATCTTGACCTTGCCGCTCCGGACCTCATCAACCTCATCTTCACGGCCCCTTTAAAGGATGACAAGGCGCCAACGGTTCTAGAGGCGATCCAGGATGTGGCTCTGTATTGCCAGTCTCTCAACATCCCTGTGCTCCGCTTCCACTCTGACAGAGGAATGGAGTTCCAAGCAAGAGCTTCGAAGCAGTGGCTAAAAAACCAGCGAATACGAGTGACATCGTCGGAAGCAGGTGCGCATCAGACCAATGGTGCGGCTGAGGCGACGGTCAGATGGGCCAAACAGCGCGTGAGAGCGCTGCTTCTGTCTGCCAAACTTCCGCAGCGACTTTGGCCAATGGCGTTAACTACTGCAGCCACTATGCAGCGGGCTGATGTGCTGGGATTTGAACCGCTTTTGGCGGCACCTTTTGGTGCCAAAGTCATGGTGAAGAAGAGACAGCTGGAGGGACCAAAGCTGGATGATCTGGCACCAAAGTGGCTTCAAGGGACTTATGTGGGTCGGTCCGAGAGTTTGCGCAAAGGGCACCTTGTCTACATCAATGACGAAGACGGAGAAAAGTTTGTGCACACGTTACATGTTCGAGGCGCTTTGCATGATCCTGGACCTGTTGAAGAGGAGTTCGTTGCAGAAGAACCAGCGGGACCCAGTGTGCGAGTTCGAGGAAAGTCAAGCGGTAGTGGGGATGTTGTGGGCGTTGCAAAGGCCACGGTCCTGGATGAGGCGGAGTACCAAACTAGGGCAGAGGCGATTCTACAAGCGTGGTCCCAGGAGGAGGCAGAGGTGATAGTAAAGCAAATGGTGTCGTCTCTACCTCCTTCAGAGTGTGTGTATGGGATGTTTCGCTATGGTGGAAAGACTGGAGTAACAAAGGCCACAATAGAAAGACCGTGGTTTGCCAAGTTGCTCCTCAGGCTCCTCCTGGATAAGGCCCCGGATGCAGAATTTGCGGCGCTGTTTGTGTCTGTGCGAAATGACAAGGAGGTTCACATTGACCGCAACAATGCCATGGGCACGCTCAATTACCTCCTCCCGATTATCATGCCCCGTCGAGGTGGAGATATTTGGCAGGAGCTACGGGATCGGGATGTAGTCCAAGGAAGAGTTTCAGAGTTAGAAACACTGGAGGGAAAGAAGAGATATGGTTGCACGTATCCGTTGCAAGAAGGCCGGGTTTTTCAGCTCAATCCTCATCGTCGACATGCTGCACTTCCATGGACCGGTGAGCGACTTGTAGTGGTGGGTTATACACCAGGGATGCTACAAAACCTTACCGCTCAAGACCGGGAACGATTGTGGGATTTGGGTTTTCCTATGCCTTTGTTTGACGAGGTGACCGGCACGATCGTGAATATCAATGCACTGTCGGTCAGGAGTGTGTCCTATGAGCAGAAGATTCTGGATGATGAGTCTGACGCTCAAGTCGGTGTGGACAATGTTGACGAGCAGCCTACAGCGGAGTTGGATGGAAGTGCTACTCAAGCTGCTCCTGGATGCGAAGTGTGGGATCAATGGGATATGAGATTGGCCATCAACAGCGACGGGAGCACTGTAGAAATAGAGCACCCCAAGGACGAGTCGTCGACCCGCCTGTGCAAAGCTGAGGTTGTTTTTACTGAGAATGTGGAGGCGATCCTTGGTGCGCTAGAAGGTCCCCTTAGTGTGGTCTATACCGTGAACCCTAAGGAAGTGGCGTTGAACTTTGAGGCTTGGGTTCCGGCGCTTCAGAAGGAGATCTCTACTTTATCTCATGCAGTGGAGCGAGTCCTGGCTGAGGACGAGCAGGTGAACAGGGAGGTGACCTCTGGAGAAGCTCAGCTAATACCAATGAAGATAGTATTTACTGTGAAGCCTCCAGATGCATCAGCCCCAGGGCAAACACAGTACAGCCTCTACAAGAGAAAGTGTCGCATCGTGATCTGCGGAAACCTAACATCACACCAGCCCGGTGAAGTCTACACCAACACGGCACCCGCAGAAGTGGTCAGGGCAGCTCTGGCCATCGCCAGAGTACGCAAGTGGAATTTGGGAATATTGGACGTCATTGCGGCGTTCCTGCAAACGCCCTTTGCAGCGCTGAAGAGAGCACCGCTTGTCTATGGTGTTCCTCCTAAGCTACTTGTTCGTGCTGGACTTTGTCAGGGTGGTGAGCTTTGGAAGTTGACTCATGCAGTTTATGGCCTACAAGAATCACCTCGACTATGGGGACGGTATAGGGACATGCAGTTGGCCAAAATCCAGATCATCTTTGAAGGCAAGCGCGTGACGCTACTGCAGGGGCGTGTGGAGCCATCGTGGTGGTCAGTGCTACAAGAAGGTTCAGTGTTGATTGGGATCATCGTAGTCTATGTCGACGATATCCTGATTTGCGGGCATACGGCGATCATCAAGGAAGTAGCCAAGGCCATTCGCGCGGTGTGGAAGACGAATGAGCTTCAGTTGGTTTCCGACGGCATGATCAGATTTCTGGGGATTGAAATTTCGATGTGTTCCCAGGGCTTTCTGCTGTCCCAAAGGGCCTACATAGAGGAGTTGATTCGGGTCCACCAGCTCCCGGCGACAAGGAAAGACATAATCCCGGTGTCCAAGGACTTGGCTATGTTCACGGCGGAGCCGGACGAGGGCATCTACTCGGAGGGAGAGTTAAGGGCGGCGCAGCAATGCGCCGGAGAACTTTTATGGGTTTCTTTTTTTTTTTTTGCGCGCACTTTTTGCGACAATCCGCGACGCGGTCCCAGTGCAGCAGGCCCAAATCCAAGGCGACGTCCTACGGCGTGAGGTCCAGGCTTGCAGGCACGGCAAGGCGCTGTCAAGGGCGCGGTGGCAGACGGCTGGCAAGGGGCGGGGTCTCGTCGAAGCGAGTCGAAGAGAGAACCTCGCTGAGCAGCGGCTGGTCGCCGTCGACATTGGCAGTGCCGGCAAGGGAAAGACCAAGCAGACTGGCACCGAAGGCTCTGGCGGCAGAACAGGCAAGCAGGGCAGACCATCGGGAGGTGAAGGCTGCGATGGTTGCAGGTCGCAGCGGGCGAGGGACGGCGCGGGCCCGGCAGCGAGCGAGGAGGCGGACAAACTGGGCAGCCTCTGAGCTCCAGCGGCCTCCGACCTCGAGTGCAAGGACAACGAGCCTGCACCTTTGCGAGCGCAGTAGCTCGGGGTAGGTGCGTTCCTTGGACCTGCGGGCAAGGCGCAGGGCGGCGCCACGGTACTGTCGCTGATGCCGGCGCGCAGCTCCACTGGCATCGAGAGGCGACACGAGGGTGGTGTCGACAGCAAGCTGTGCTCCGCCCCAAAGCGGGAGTCCATTTGCGATGACTTCGATGCGGCGGTCATCGAGGCGCTCAGGGTGGATGTTGAGGACATTGCTGGCAACTGTAGCCCCGGCCTCGCGGCAAACACGGGCAGCAGCCCGCTCGAGCGGGAGGCCGCGGGACCGCAGGATGCCGGAGCGGGGGCAAGCAGCGCGGTGGTCACCGAGGGGGTCAACGGGGCGACGGCAGCGACAGGCTGCAGCGTCGAGCGGCAAAGGCAAGCGGAGCCGGCGGAGCAGCAAAGCACGGAAAACTGGCGAGTCGAAAGTGAGCTCCTGGCTGGAAGGCAAGGCAGTAAAAACCCTCGAAGCAAAAGGCCCCGACTGGGACTCGAGCAGGGCGAGGGAAGGAGGGTCAAGGACTGCGCGGAAGCGGCCAGCGAAGCTATCGTCGATAGCACGGGAGGCAGGCCGCTGCCACCCTCGAGTGGTGTCGACAGGCTCGTCGGGGTCTGCGGGAGCAACGGGGGGATGCGGGGGCAGGTCGCCGAATCCAGGCGGTTGGAAGCCATTGTCGCGGAGAAGGCGGACCGCACCGGCAAGGGAGCTCACTTGAGCTTCGTGGCATCTTTGGTTGGATCTCTCTCCACGAAAGCACCGCGCAGGGCGATTCAGATCGCGGAGAAGACGATCGCGTTTCTCCAGAGGACGATCGATTGGTCACTGGTGTTTGAAGTAGAGGAGACAGGGCTGTGCGGATACTGTGATGCCAGCTTTGCTCCTGAGGGAGCGCGTAGTCATGGTGGATGGATCGTGTTCTACAACGGATGCGTCATCTCATGGAGAAGCTCCCGTCAGGCCACTGTTACGATAAGCACAGCGGAGTCGGAGCTCACGGCCATTGCAGAGGCAGTGTTGGCGCTTCAGAGCATTTCATCTATGATGCAAGACGTCCTTCCTGGAGGTGAGCCAGTTCAGTTATATTCAGATTCCACTTCGGCCTTAAGCATTGCGAACGGTTCTGGGAGTTGGAGGACGAGACACTTGAGGCTAAAGAGCGCCTGGATCGCTGAGCTCGTTGGCTCTGGTGCGATCTCAATCTCGCACTGTGTCGGAGACCTGCAGATCGCGGACCTCTTGACCAAAGCTCTTCCTTCTCAGCGGATCAAGATGCTAAGCAGGTTGCTAAATCTACGAAATCCTGGGGAGGATGACGAGGATGAGGGTGCGATCAAGGTGGTGCAGGTTGGCAACAGCAGCAACATCAACAGCAGCAGCACAGCCGCAGCCCCTAAGACCCCTAAGCTACTAATCGCTCTTCTAATTTTGTCACAAGCCACAGTTAGTACAGCGGGCCACTGGGATGAAGAGGAGGCGCTGGTGGTTAAGGCGAACATGAGTGTGGACTATGGCATCGTCACATGGGCGCTGTTGTGGGGTGCAGTCATCGTTGCGCTACTGTCATGGGAGCTACTGAAATGGTTGCTGTGGATCGCCTATGATCGGGCAACTCCTGGTGCGAAGGCGAGGCGACTACGAAGACTTCAAAAGCTGAGGGAAGCTACTACGTCTGCTATACAGCATGAGATTGAGGTGCGCCGTGGAAGCAGGTTGGAGCAGCGTGGAAGGGATTCAGAGCTGGCCCCAACGGAGCAGCTACAGGGGCCCCCGAGAACTACTAGCTCTTCAACCACGACAAGTCCTGGGACTAGATCGGCCTCAGACCAATATGCGGAAGAGCGAATCCAACTACTGCGACGTTTGGCCAAGGGTATTAAAGAGACAGCAGACGCAGCCTGCCAGGCGGGAGTTTTCACGCCAATGCCTGCCCCGCAGACGAGGGTGATCTTGCGCTATGTGCATGAGCCCGCGGGCGAGATCTTCGCGGTCCCGGGGAACGAGTGCTACCATGTATATGGCGATTGTCATGCTTTTCGTCACAGAGGGACTGCTGACCGGGTTGAGCGGAGACGTATCTGCCAATACTGCTTTAATCGAGCTGAAGATGATCCTGATAAGAGGGTGAACCATGCTGATGATCTGGCAAGGGCGCAGGAGCACGAGAGAGTGTTCAACACGCAGCTCAGGGTTTCCGGGGAACCAGTACAAAGGTGAGCTGTCCTAACGGAAAGCCCAAGAAGGAGTGTTGATGCCCGGCAGTGAGTGTGCGAAGCAGTAATTAAAGGGATGTGTAAAGTTGCAAGTTTTTGTGTATGTGGCAGGGAAGGCTGCGGTTCGAGACCCTTGAGCCACGTTGAGAGCAGGCTGCCATGATCGGCAGAAGCCAGCAACCATTTGCAATAAGTCAGCAGTAAGATCTGACGCATAGTTCAATCAGACGAATGCTTTAAGGCATGTTCGCTGAGGACTACCAAACCTTTGTCTGTTGAGCGCAAAACAGAAGTGCTATCGAGCGGGTTGTGCCATGGCCGTTTCTGCTGGCGACTTAAATCCTGTTCCTCACTAATGCTGGCCTTACTGTTCCTACAAGAGGCGGGATTGAGAGCGGCATCCATGTGCAACTTCCGACGTGCTCACATCTCGGGCCCGTCCGCTTGTGTGCCAAGAAACCGAGGCAGGTTGCCCGCAACGTTCGCCTTACTGACATGAACATCGATGCTCCGGTCTCCGATGACCGCCGCACCGAAGTTCTAATTCAATTACATAACCGCCTATGTGACCCGGCCTGCGCCATCGTGGACCGAAATCGTGCCGGCGTCACTCCAGAGCGCTGCATGTCGGCTTCTAAACATCACTCGCTGCCTCACACGAGTTCCATTCCTTCATGCGTCCGCCGCAAATGCTGCCTTGTATAACTGCCTGCATCACCAGACCGGCCGACTCGCCGCGGGCCATGGTACATGCGGGGGCTTCCTTCTGCTGGCAGCCTCGCCTGCACGACGCATAGCTGGCTCAGTTAGAGCAAATGCATGAAACAACGGGCGAGTCGTGCGAGCTTGGGGTACATGTGGACACGCCCGCTGGACGTTTTGCAGTTAGAGTCGGTGAGGGATGCTCCTTGCCATGGGCAAGAAGCCCAGTTGCAATGCTTTGCGCGCCAACGCACTCCTTGCCATGGGCATGCGACCATTCCGTCAAACAGCTGACGCTCCAGTTGTGCAGCTTCCGGCAACCCCAGCAACGAGCCCGGTCTCCGAACAACTGCCCGCTGCAGCTGTCTGAATCCCCTCGCCCTCCACCCTTCGGTGCTCTGGACAGCTTTTTTTCGTTCTTTTACGCGCCTCTTTCGGGCAGCCAAGAGATGAGCTCGGAGTAGGTCTGGTGGCGCTTGCGTCGGGCGGCTCCCTGCAACAGCTGGACTGGGGTGCACGTCTGCACCAGGCATGGTGGCACCGACAGCTTGCTACGTGCCATGCCACAGGTACAGCCCGTACGCGACGTACGAATGTGGTGGTCGAGGCATTCTCTGACGTGACGAAACAGCGAACGAAAACTGTGCACATGCTCATACGGATGATGCTGATGCTGCTGCAGCGGCTGACTTGGGTTGTTGATGTTGTGTTGGAAGAGAGCTGCCGCTTTTCAACAGTCGCCATTAGCACGGGGGGACTTGCGAACAAGCCTACACTGGGCCTACACGCAACTGGAACAGGCGTGACCTCAAGTCAAGGGCTTATCTGTACGCCGATTGTTCGTCGGCACGAGAGGACGACGGCACTAGATGCAAGCTCAACTGGTCGATAACCGCTGAAGGATGCTCATCTTCGCAAGGAGCTTCGCAGCTCGCAGCGGCCTGGACCTCCATCGTCGTCTTCGGCGGACGTTCCCCGGCCCCGATCCAGCTAAACACACCGTGTACGCGCCTTCCGAAGGCCGCGGCAGCTCTCAGCAAGGCTTGGAGCGTATGGATTTCGCCTGGTTTCTCCTCGTCTTATTGATGATAGTCAGACTTGGCTATGCTCTTCGACAGTGCGGGTATAGTCTTCTCTCCGATCAGCCTCGTTCCTTTTTCGATGCCAGTGAAGCTGCGAATCAATCATTGCGGCAGCTGGCAGCCCCTCTCTGGAACTTCACTTGAAGCTTGAAGAGTTGCTTTCAGCATCATGCCGTCTTACTTGTATAGGCGCGGAGAACGCCACAGAAAGTCTGGAGTCTACAGTAGCGATGTTGGGCAGTTTGGCCCACGATCTAGAGCGCAGCACCTCAGCTTTTCAAGGTGTCCTGCAAACTCTCGCCCGTGCAGTCCTGCCCAAGTCAAAGATGGACCGCATCACAGATGGACTGTACGTGTATCACGTGACCGACGTGGCGTTGCAAGCCCAAGACCCGTTTGTTCGCCGCTTGCCTCCATCGTCTTGATCATGGCCCGCACAGCCGTCTCCACCCGTGAGTCCTGCAAAGGACGTTAACGTAAGCCTGAACACCTCTGGCTCTGGGCGCGAAGCGTGCCGCTGCCCACCTCATCTTCGAGCAGCTCAGAGGCATACATTGTCACTTCCGAGAGGCACATGACGACCTGCAGTGACAATTTACCGCGCAAGTCCCTGGCAACGCACAGGATGCCTGGACACCGAGATCCATCCAGATGCGATGGACACATTTCACGGCGTTCAGGCGGACCTCTCACCGGACCGAGGAGTGTTGTGCCGGACCGGATTCTCGGGTCCGTAGGAACTCGAACAAGTTACATATATCTACATCTATCTGAATCATCATCTCCAATTTGTGCCCAGCCTCGGCGTCCTCGGAGCGACTCTTCTCCAGGATCACCTGGCTGCCGTGGCCCCCTCAAACCCAATACATTGAAGGCCTCACTGCAGCGCCCCTAAAGCCCAGAAAGCCCAAACAAAACCCTCCGCCCGCCGATGCCCGGGCCGGCCAAAGCCTTTTAAGGTCTTATGGTTGTGAACCCTGGCTGGGCCTGCATTTGGAGCTTCACTCCGCTCTCGCTGGCGACGTTGGTCAGCGCGACCAGGGCCGCCTCAAGGGCCTCTGTTTCTGGGTCCTAAATTTCAGGCTCACCCAAACCCCGGCCCTCTGGGCTCTGTGCACTCCGCAGCGAAGTCGTCGCGCTGGAGTCCTGTCCCCGCCGATGGCACATGCAAGAGTTTTAACATGGTCTTCCCAACATCTTCGGAACTGATAGAGAGACGGATGGAATCCGATGGTCAGCCTGCGACAGAAATTCGAAGATGTCCAGGAGGTTGGCCACCGGATCACGCAGCTCCTGTGCCAGGCAGAACAAAGGTCAGGCGGCAACACTTCATCCGGCTTGAGAAGAGTCTTGGTCTTCCTCGGCAGCGTCGGCGAAGGGCTTTGCTTCGGAGCCTTGGGCGGTCTCGCTTTGGCTGGAAGGATGTGCAGTTGCAAAGACGCTGACCTGCGTCTTCGGAGGGTTTGCATGCAGTGGTCAGGAGGTCCAGGCAGCAGCAAGCTACCTGACAAGCTCAACGTCCGGCCACATGTACTCCGGCCATGCTTGCATTGAAATTGAGGCGGAGCCACGTCGTGCCACCACCACGTGTGCTCCTGCAGCACCTGAGGGCAAAGAGTGAGTCGGAGGCATCAGAGCCGGCTCAGGACAGACCGGCCTCCTTGGATGCAGTAACCGCCTTTTCACTGGTCTTCCGACGCTTCCGCGCCTTCTGCCCACTGCCCACTGTTTGCAGTAAGCTCACACAGACCTGCAAGGATCGCCCACGCACCTTCTGCCCAGTCTGAAGCCTGACAGGCCACAGGCCCAAAGCCAAGGCGGAAGAGGGCTCTTTGTAGCCACACATTTTGAGAAGCCGAGCTGCGCGAACCGGCGGCAGGCCACCAACGCTGTCGACAAGTCCTCGAGTCCACACTGGGCCCGAGCCCGAGCCCCTTTCCCTGTAGTACAGTCTTCGGTCTTCTTCCTCTTATCATTGCTATGGACTCCTTCGTCCCCAGTGGCAGCAGCTCTTCTGCTGTTCCGGGGGCTGCGTCTGCGATGCAGCTCATGGTGGCAGTAACGGCCTGGCGCCGCATGCTTCTGCCAGTTGTGTAAGCGTACTGGGGCCAAACTCCCAAAGACTCTCGGCCCTCTGCCATCACGCGGCACGCTGCCACGGCATCAGATGTTGGGTCGATACCCTCGAGGTCTTTCGCTTTTCTTACCCTGCAGAGACACAAAGAACTCGAAGACGTGCAGTGGGCTGCAGAGGGCTGCAGCGGCAGCGGAGCCTTTGCTGATCAAGCAGCTTCGCCTGCTTCCCCCGCGCCCATTCCAGTACCTTCCAAGACCCCAAGGGCCACGGAACAAGGGATTCTCAGGGATCCGTTTAAGGATCCTGGCCTTGACAAAGTGCTTCTTCATCTCCTGCAGCAGCGCAACCCGAAGAGAAACCGCGTTCTTCATCTCCTCTCCTCGCCTCCAGCTCCAGGCGAAGGACGAACTGTGCGAAGGCGGCCGCCGCCTGTCTGGAGCTTCGAGGACCAGAACGCATCGGAACTCAACGCCTGCCTGCTGCCTTTCCTTTCGAAGAAGACTGTGAAGAATCGGAACGTCTCTAAAAGCCGAGGTCAGATTCGCACAGACCAAACGGTAGAAGCGACGGCCTCTTATCATCACTTTATCTGCTAGTGCTGCTAGTAAGATGCTAAACTCAGAGTCACCAACCTCTTTTCGTCATAGTCGTGGAAACTTCCATTGTGGCAACAATCGCAGCAACCTCAAGAACATCGCATTACTACCACTACCGAACCACCACCACCACCACCACCATCATCATCATCGTCAAAAGCACCAGGACCAGCAGCCAACGCTCGATTACGCAAGCGCTGAGCAACCGCGTCAGGACTCCTGAGCCCTGAGGCCCAACAGGTCTGCAGACGATACCGATGTGAGGCGGCGCCGCGTCAGTCAGCATGCAAACATCTCTGCGACATTCTGCGACCTTCGAGTCCCGGAGTGAATCCTTCCAACTGGGGACGCGCGCCAGTTGGTGCAGCTGCCAAATGGAGGGCTGGCTGCCAAACTGGTCCCAACTCAACTCCTGGCAGCTACAACTCAACACCTCCCTCCCGAGAAGCTTTGAGCCCGGCCTCCGCCTCCACCAGTGTTGGGCCGCTAGGTTGGCGCGAGACCCTGCGAGGGAGTCAAGATACTTGAGGCCGCAGCTGCCGCTTCCCAGTCTGAGCCGTCGCCTGGCAGCGAGCACCGCGGCTTCGGTCCCTGCTTCGAGGAAGGCGGCGATGGCGCCGCTGGAGACCGCCAAGAGCCTCCCAGGTCCCAGGTCCCAGGTGTCGCTGCTCGAGCCCTCTTTTGAAGGCGCCCCCCACCGGAGAAGGGACGCCATGATGGCGTCGCTGATGCCGGCCACAAACTCTGGCGATGCCTCTCCGGGGCTGCCTTTCGCCACAACCTTAACTTCGCGCACCCTGGGCCCTGCCTTGGAAAGGATCCAGATGTGGAAACTGGCGAGCCTGCACAGGGCTGCGCATGGAGGCAGGCGGCAGGGCTGCAGCTCTGCTCGTATACTTCTATCTTTAGCGCCACAGCTTTCGGGGTTGCCAAGAGGTCGACCTCTGCATGTAGAGGAGTTTCTCGTCCAGCGGCACAGAATCTGCAGAATCGAAGGGGTCCACAGTGGCTGTTTGCACCTGCAATTTCCGGACACCCTCACAGGATGTATGGATGCATGTCAAATAGGTGCTTTTTATTTGTGTGTGTGTGTGTGTGTGATGAAGCCTCGCTTCTCTGAGTTTTAGGGTCCGCACCGACGCCAAGAGGAGCCTGTGGGGAACCCCCTTCACCAGCTCGCCTGCAAGCTCCTGACAAGACGCGGGCAAGAGTCGATCCCAAGCTGTAAGTAGCTCCTGTCTAAGCTCGCTCTGCGCGTCCTGTAGCACTGCCGGGCCCCCTGCTTTGGGGCCACGGCAACTCACCTACGCAAGGGTCAGAGGAGAAAGGAGAAGCGAGCAGAGAGGTCTTGCCTCCAGGAAGCGGTCCAGGAAGGGCGACAGGAAGGGGCCAAGGGAGCGACAGAGGGCGCCCAAAGCTCTCAGCACCAAGCCTTCCTGAAAAGAACTCTCCCTTTTGTCGAAGATCCGGACTGAAGCGGCGACTGAGGCCAGGTCCAGGGCCGCGAAGGCCGTGGCGTCGGCCTGCGGAAGGCAAAGGCCCGGCTCAGCTCGGCCCAGCCGGTCTGGGGGCTCTGCCTCTTGCGGGCGGCTCCGTTCTTGCCGCGTCAAGGCCAAGTCCAGGAGTGGGGGCACCAGGTCTTTCAACTTCTCGAGGACATTGCGGCCCAGGCAGGTAACCAAGGTCTCGACCTCGCTGTGTGTGCTGTGGCACTCTTCCGGAGACTCTTCCGGGTCCCCGAGCTCTGTTGAGCTGAGGCCTGGACACACTGGCAACATGCCACAGCAGCCTCGATTCCGGAAGCCTGCAACCTGGCGGTCTGGGCCCCCTCCCGCCCTTGCCCCGAAAGCCGCGCATATCCTCGCATCGCCTCGCCTTTCGCTGGCAGTCAGCGTCAGCCGAGCACCGGCTTGCGGTAGGACCATCTGAACCAAAGGCGTCGACCTGAGCCGAATTGGAGCTTATTTGCTCCGCGTCAGCCTTCGGAGTGACGGTGCCCGGGTGCGAGGCACATCGGTCTTGGCGAAATGGCAGATGTCGTCCTCGCCGGAAAACCAGACAAGCGACAAAGGCACGAGGTCCCCTCTCGGCCCGTGAGCCGTCCAGAAGTGTCCATGCTTTCGTGACCACATCATCTTCGCCACCTGAAATCCGTGCAGGACAAGTGGACCTAGTCGGACGCTCGCCCCTGCGGGCCAGGCGGCCGGGCCTGCCAGGATCTTTTTGCTGATGTGCTGCACCACCGATTCGCAAAGTGCCGCGCAAGCGTCCCCTGGCCCCTTGCAAGACTTGGTGACGCGCTGCAGTTGTTTCGTCAGTTCGCCCATAGCCCCGTCCTCCGCGTCGGCTTCATCACTGCGCAAGCCACGGCGAACTTTCAAGGCCTGATCGGATTTTTGGGGCAGCTTAAATAGATGCACGCTTGCTCACTGCGGCTGTGTGGCATCTGAGCTTCCGCTGAGCGCGGTGGCGGCCAGATTGGCCATCAACTCCTCCAGGAGTGGCGAGCCCAATGGGCACCGAGTCACCCGAGCAACCCAATTCTCAGGGGCAGGTGCCTTGCTTTGCAGGAGTGGTTGGGCTTTGGGTGCCATGCCTTTGACACCTCCGGCTAGCACGCGGCCGTTCACGTGAGCGACGGTCAACATGCCAAAGCTTTAGATGCGAGCTTCTGCGAACATCATGAACTGACTCCAGGTGCTTGGCCCAGGGTCAATGCCAAGCTCCGGAAGAAGGTGACGGGATGGTTCACAGCCAGAGACCTGCTGCACTGCTTGATTGCTGAAAACTACTGAGGGGAAGCAAGCAAGGTCGAGTTGACAAAGGCTTGGTCCTAATGCGCCACTTCGAAATCGAACGTCCAAGCTTCCACTTGCAGTGTGTTGTTGTGCCTGTAATAGGCAACCAAAAACTGCAAAAGATGCTACTGCTGCCAGCATGGGACATCAGGCACCCAGTCCATACATGGTTCCAGCAACGTGTCGATGCAATGCTTTCGGGGACTTGCAACAATACAAATAGATAGTGCAAACGTGCTAGGCTGCCTAAGCTTTGAGACTTGCCTGGCTCAAACCATGGCAAACTTCCCATTTGAAGTGTCTAGGCGGAGAGCACTGAGAAAACTGTCTAACCGCCGGGGCATGACTGTACACAGAAAGCCGGAAGTACAAGCACAACCTTACAGGACCGTTCTGGATGCACCAAGCCGCAATCCGAGCCCTCACAAATGCTTGGTATCCCTCTTGGAATGTCCCGAGTTAGGCGCTCTCAAACAAAGCCTGTCAAAACTTCCAGGGCCCTGAAGCTGGCAAGCCCCGCAAGCCCTTACCGCGGACCTCCAAACCGCATCAACATGTCTTCCGACACCACCCGTAAGCCCACTAAGCCCTCTAGGCCCTTATAGTGCCCTTATAGACCCTTTAAAATAACCCTTGTAGAACCCTAGGCCCTGTGAGCCACGCGGCCAACCTTAGGAGGAGGCCACGGAGGTCTGCGGCGCGCTGCAGGCAAAGGACCTCCCGCTTCAGCTCCAAGGTGAGTTTGGAGTTCTTGGGCTTGGGGCATCTAGGCCATCTAGGCGTTTAGAGGGCTTCTCCGATGTCCGGTTCAGAGAGCTTCATCTGCGGCCGCCATGCACACAGATGAAGATACAACGTCAGGACCCATGATCATGTCAGAAGCACTCCAAACGGTCTCTCGTCTTTGAGGAAGCGATGCAATTGCTAATCGATCCACGATGACGCTTGGCCATGGCAACCAGCCTTCTCCTTCGATTCCGCCTCGAGGCCCTGCAGAGCCGCCTAGGGAGCGCTAAACAAAGCGGCCCTGTTTTTTTCTGTGGGACTTCCATGGCGGCCTCTGCGATGCAAAGAGCTCGAGCTCCGTGGCAGAGGGCGAAGGCAGCGACGGCACTGACCGCCTCACGTGAGAAGGGGCGGTTTTTTTAAGCCCAAGCTTTTCCGGCTGCAGCGCCTCGTCCTCGCCAGCCTCCGCGGTGAAGTCCGGCAAGCTGGAGGTCTCCACCTCTACGCCCAAAGAGTAAAAGTCCCGGCGGGAGACGCAGCGAGGCATGCTTGCGGCCTCCGCACGATCGAGATCGGCTGGGAGCCCGTACCTCAAGGCACACAGAAACCCGGAACCAAAAAGCCGAGGACCCCCACCACCGACCCCGAGGACGCAGCTCCGAAAGAAAGCGCCCAACCAAGGCAAAGCCCTGGCCTGAGGACAAAAACGGAAAATCACAACGTGGCAGCCGGCGCCCGGCATGCAGCGCAGAGAACTCAGAGCACGGTTTTTCTCTCCCCCAGCTTTGGGCCGTTCCAAGCGAAACCGATCCAATGGAACGCAGAGGAGCAACATCAGTGCAGGCTGCGACAAAGTCGCAGCAGAGTCACAGGGGCTTGTAGTTGTCGCGGCCCTGCGAAGACTCGTAGTAGGCCTTGATGGCGGGAAGGCTGGACATCCATTGATGAAGCTTTGTAAGATTCTCGTAGGGGGACAAGGCATCCGCTGGAATTTCTGGAATGAAGGTTGGCTGGCGGAACATGGTGACGATAGACCAGGCGTAGATGTTGCCAATAGTTAGCTTGGTGGGAAAGCACTCCCCAAACTTCTTGTCCAGCACCTTCAAGAATTTTGTACACTCTCCATCCGCTGCCAGAAGAGCACGGCGAGCGGCCTCCTTCTCTGCGGCATCCTGGGTTCTAGTTCTTGCCATTTAACAACACGTGGCGCACCCTCCCAAGAAAGCGTAGCTTACTTTCCGTCATGAGCCCAGCATCTTTGTACTGGGTGGTGACGGTGGCGCTCATGGGCCTCCGGAGGTCTTCGCTCAGGTCGATGAGCTCATCACAGAGGAGCTGCTCCAAGGGATCCTCTTAGCAGAGCTTTAAGGATTCTCCCCGCTTACGCCCCCTTGCGAACGCTCCAAGGTAAGCTTTTGAGAGAGACCTCGGCTCAACCTGCAGGGCAGGGCAGGGTCCTCCGTGGGGTAAAGGAAGGCCCCCTCGTGCTGTGCAAGGCGCCCGATGTAGCGGAGGATGGCTCGGCTTTGACAGCACACCTCCGAGCGCCCCCGCGTGCGGGCTCTTTTAAACTTCAGGCTACTTCTGGGCTTCTGGGTTTTTGAAGGTTACAGCCTATAGGGCCTAGGGATTGGGTGCGGGTCTCTCCGAAAAACTAGGAACTCGGGGTCTCAGAGATGAGGCCTTCTTCCAAGGTGTCGAAGAAGCTCAAACGTGTTCAAGAGAGGCTCTGCTCTCTCCCGCCTTGCCGTCAAAGACGAGAATGGGAAGCCCCGCAGCATCCGGCGCATAAGGATGCAGTGCCAACTTCCGGTCATTGAACTCTGGGTCCGTGAGGGGAGTCGTATCCTTGAACGGGATGCCCGCCACAACGAAAGTCAGCCTGATCGGCTCGGCGAGACCGCTCACCTGACGCTGAGTGAAGATGCTGCTCGGACAGACCGAGACTGTAACTCACCTGGCCTCCTATAAAAGGACCTTCACGCCCGACAACGGCACTGCTCGAGCATCCAAGTCACGGGCCAATACAGGAGCTCGTACTCCGGCATATGTCACAACGGGAAATGGTCGGAGGGGCGTGGCTCTTGGGCACTGCTGGCCGGAAGCTGGAAAGCTGGAAACTGAAGCCGCTGATTCTGCCTTGGTCACAGCCTCGCAGAAGGTTTGGGCCCTGGCTGAGGACCCTCAGCCGGATGCTTTCGTCCTCGGCAATGCACGCCTCCTGGCTCAGAGCGTTTGAATGAAGACCTAGGAAATTCAAAAGGTCATGCGAAGATGAGAAGATGCTGAACAGCCCTCTCCGCGCACTTCCCCAGTCGGTCCGGCAGCAAGGGGCCAGCCCAGGGCAAGCGGCTCTCACTGCACCTGAGAAAACCAGGGGCGCTGCTGAACCCCGGCATGGCTCCTGAGATCTAAGGAGGCAGCAGGTCCACTGCGCATGCAGAAAGGGTTAACAGCAGCATGCCAAGGCAGTGGTACCTCCCAGCAATGGAACTAACCCTTGCCGCTCGTCACATCATGCATATTTCTCCCATTCTTGCTCGCTTGATTACAAATACTTCAGGGCCTTTTGGGGACCATTGCTGCGACTGCTCCTCTCATCCAAGACGGCACCATTCTGGCACATGTGTCTTGAGATCATCATGACACGCTAGAGTGGAGTGATTTGTCGAATTTGCTCTCATCAAGCACCGCATGCCGCATGCCATACAAGTAGCAGATCAGGTTTTCACTGTGTCAACGACAGCACGGCTGTACCGTCTCCAGATCTAGCACGTGTGTATCTTGAGATCATCATGGCACGAACGAGTAACAGTGACCAGGCATGCCCAAAAAGAGCAACGCTCCAACAAGCGCTGTCAACAAAGAACGAGCAGCCATTATCCTCGGGTGCATCAGCTGGTAGTGCATGAGCTCAGCTCCACATGTGTGCTTCAGAGTGGAGTGATTTGTCGAATTTGCTCTCATCAAGCACCGCATGCCGCCTGCCATACAAGTAGCAAATCAGGTTCTCACTGTGTCAACGACAGCACGGCTGTACCGTCTCCAGATCTAGCACTTGTGTATCTTGAGATCATCATGGCACGAACAAATAACAGTGACCAGGCATGCCCAAAAAGAGCAACCCTCCAACAAGCACTGCCAACAAAGAACGAGCAGCCATTATCCTCGGGTGCATCAGCTGGTAGTGCATGAGCTCAGCTCCACATGTGTGCTTCAGAGTGGAGTGATTTGTCGAATTTGCTCTCATCAAGCACCGCATGCCGCCTGCCATACAAGTAGCAAATCAGGTTCTCACTGTGTCAACGACAGCACGGCTGTACCGTCTCCAGATCTAGCACTTGTGTATCTTGAGATCATCATGGCACGAACAAATAACAGTGACCAGGCATGCCCGAAAAGAGCAACCCTCCAACAAGCGCTGTCAACAATGAAGGAACAGCCAGTATCCTCGGGTGCATCAGCTGGTAGTGCATGAGCTCAGCTCCACATGTGTGCTTCAGAGTGGAGTGATTTGTCGAATTTGCTCTCATCAAGCACCGCATGCCGCCTGCCATACAAGTAGCAAATCAGGTTCTCACTGTGTCAACGACAGCACGGCTGTACCGTCTCCAGATCTAGCACTTGTGTATCTTGAGATCATCATGGCACGAACGAGTAACAGTCAACAGGCATGCCCAAAAAGAGCAACCCTCCAACAAGCACTGCCAACAAAGAACGAGCAGCCAGTATCCTCGGGTGCATCAGCTGGTAGTGCATAAGCTCAGCTCCACATGTGTGCTTCAGAGTGGAGTGATTTGTCGAATTTGCTCTCATCAAGCACCGCATGCCGCATGCCACACAAGTAGCAGATCAGGTTCTCACTGTGTCAACGACAGCACGGCTGCACCGTCTCCAGATCTAGCACTTGTGTATCTTGAGATCATCATGGCACGAAGGAGTACCAGTGACCAGACATTCCCAAAAAGAGCAACCCTCCAACAAGCGCTGTCAACAAAGAACGAGCAGCCAGTATCCTCGGGTGCATCAGCTGGTAGTGCATGAGCTCAGCTCCACATGTGTGCTTCAGAGTGGAGTGATTTGTCGAATTTGCTCTCATCAAGCACCGCATGCCGCATGCCACACAAGTAGCAGATCAGGTTCTCACTGTGTCAACGACAGCACGGCTGCACCGTCTCCAGATCTAGCACTTGTGTATCTTGAGATCATCATGGCACGAACGAGTAACAGTCAACAGGCATGCCCAAAAAGAGCAACCCTCCAACAAGCACTGCCAACAAAGAACGAGCAGCCA